>JZLH01S0397228.1:54522-61862 GCA_001188425.1 Eucidaris tribuloides | reverse complement strand
GTGTGTGTGTGGTTGTGTGTGTGTGTGTGTGTGTGTGTGTGTGTGTGTGTGTGTGTGTGTGTGTGTGTGTGTGTGTGTGTGTGTGTGTGTGTGTGTGTGTGTGTGTGTGTGTGTGTGTGTGTGTGTGTGTGTGTGTGTGTGTGTGTGTGTGTGTGTGTGTGTGTGTGTGTGTGTGTGTGTGTGGTGGTGGTGTGTGTGTGTGTGTGTGTGTGTGTGTGTGTGTGTGTGTGTGTGTGTGTGTGCGCGCGCGCGCGCGATAACACTATATTTCATGCTACATACCATTTCTGTAGTCGTCTGCTTGATACACTGTTTGGCGAAGGAAGCATCACTCTTTTCCATAGTAATATCTCCAACCTTGATTAGCTGGTCTCCCTTGTGCAGTGCGTTGGTGCGACTTTTGCTGATTCTAGACAAGCATTGTATAGATATGCAACCCATTAGAAATCTCATGAAATGGGGCCTGGCGCTTGGCTGCAGAGTTAAGAAATGTTGAAGCTGTATACAACGTTAATACTACGTTTTATATTTTATAATGTCAACATGATTCCTGGAGAAGTAATAGCAATGTTGCTACAAAATACAAAGGATGTGCATATAACTCAGATCAGAGAGAAAATGACATAGATAAAAGACAAAGGTAAACAAGCACGATTTCCAACCAGATTAAACCGTGGAATCTTTTAAGTACACACCTTTCTCATATTTGTTGCATGTTTTCAATAACAGCACCAATGACTTTAGTCAACAAGACTTTTAAAGTTTCGTCCATTAATACATATTCAGTTTTGGGCATAATTTACAACCGATTATACTATTTCATATCACAACAAGGTGAATTTAGAACAATGAAAAAAAAGTTAAGTGCATTAAACTGATGTTATAACTTTACTAGCTAAAATCCTAACCTTGTTTAATATACACTTATTGTGTAAAAAAATGACAGTAATATTAGTATCATTTCGCCTCATTTGTTAAAATAAATCATGTTGGCGTATTACGTACCGTCCAAAATAATTCAATTTATTTAAGACAGTGAATTTAAAGATTGTGTCAGGGATGTGCAAGTCCATTGCTTCCCTTCATTATCAATACCAAACGGTAGTTTAGTACTTACAAATGGTGTGTTGAAAGTTTGAGATCCATACGTCATGAATTTGTTGTTTTATGAGAAAAACTAATAACATGTTACCAGAATGTTGTTCTTTCCGTGAGTTTCAATTTTGCTCAAACTGCGAATCGCGGTTATGTGTATCGTCGCAAGACCAGCGGAGCGCACTGATTGGTTAAACGGCTAACCTCCGCACGACCTTTGGCTAACGGCTGATCGGACAATTTTGGAATGGCACGTGCACGTTTGACGTCGCGGATTTTTTGAAATTGCTTCTGAGTAATTTGAAAAAGGATGAAGTTTAACCATCCAGATTTTCACCAAAACTCGATATTTTACCCCAAGTCTCTATGAGAGGTGTTTATTTATATTAATCTTCACATTGGATATGATTTCAGCTTATTTCATTCATTTAGGTGTTTTTTGACGTGCAAATGAATGACACAATCTTTAAATGCAAGATCAATTAGTCGCTTCTATGTAGGATTTACCTAATCGTAGAGCAAGAATGAGTATAAACTACGGCATTTTAATTCATACTGCACGAGTTATGTTGACATGGAGTGATCAAATTGACTTACATTATCTTCCCGTTTTGGTTGGTTAGGTTCAAGTCCTTTCCTGTTAAGTCCACCTTTGGAATGAACACTTTGCGTGGTGGTAGTACTGGTGCTGGTGCTACTGCTGCCGCTGCCACTGGTGCTGGGACTGGGGCTGGGGCCGAGGTTGGGGCCAGGGTTGGGGCCGGTGTTTGTACTGGTGCGTTACTACATGCAGACGAGATGGAGACAAAGACATAAATTGGCCACGCTTTTATCACAATATTCTAAAGAGTAATCTGATTTCTAACATTAATTGTATCACACTGTTTTAGGTTAATAATTGGAAATAATATAAACGTAATAAGAAAACTACCTTATCATACTGTTGAGTATTGCCTAGCTTATATATACATGCATTCGTCTTAAAAGTAATATTGACATTCGCTATTATAATAGAGAGTCTAAGAAAAGCACATTTTGACTGGGAATTTACGATAATTAATTGATCGAAGGCTTATGTCCAGCATTGTTGAAAAAAGTGAATTAAAATTATTGATTACCACTCTATCTTTTTTTATCATTTTTGATAAATTTGTGAGCTCTATAATGGACGTAAAATAATGTAAATCGTATGCTTCATATCACCACATTTTTCTCCAGGATTATTTTATCTAACGAACAGTTAAACATCAGAAATTGCATCGTCCAAGCTGAGTGTTGAATTACATATAAGAAAATTGTTTGTTTGGAATAAAATCAATGTAACTAGATTTCGATGTTAAAATCACTTTATCAGGTAAGTTAACAAGAAAAACATGGATTTACACAGTAGACACATTTCTTTTACCCAAAAGATTGTCTTATTCCTGTCTTTTATTATTATCATCATTATTATTATTATTATTATTATTATTATTATTATTATTATTATTATAATTATTATTATTATTATTATTATTATTATTATTATTATTATTATTATTTTATAAAAATCAATTTTATTGTAAAAATAATACTAAGCCATTCTTACCATATATTTTCAGTTGTAAATTAAATAAGCGAATGTGTTTTCATATTTTTAACTCAGTTGTCTACTGTCTTAACCCTATCTCTGCCGGGGTATTTTGGGAGATCATATGGCCGGGGGCCCTCGCAGCCTCCCCCCACCACCCCCCCCCCCCACCCCTCTTTCAGATCTCAGCCGATCGCGATGAAAATTGGCACGTATGTAGCCCGCGACCTAATCTACAAAATTGTACAGTTATTTTTTTCTATAAACTTGTTTTTACTTAATTATGTTAAAGTGATAGGCTAACATTGTGGAGCTTCAAATTAAAAAATTGACAACTTTGATATCTGAGCTACATAGTAGTGTTCAAATGGACAAATAAACACCCTAGAATACAAAAGTTGGGAAAGTTACACTGCCAATGGCAAGTTATACATGAATAAACAATAAAACTCGGGGCGAGTTTTATTAACCTAGGTGTACACACAGTAAGTCTATGGGAGGAAATGGGCAAGTGAATCTGGTCAACTTACGATTTCCACTTTTTTAAAGCACTAAATAATCATTTTGAAATACAATTTTTTCAGGGCTTCATTTTTAGACCTCATCAAAGACAATGGTAGCATGGGGAATCATGCGGCTCAGATTTTTTTAACTGTGGTAAATGTTAGCCAATACCTTTAATTTTTGCGTAATTAATGTGTGAAATTATACTTTTTATTCTAAATCACTAAATAAAGCTCCAAACATGCTAATTTTTTGGTGTAGACACCCTTTGTGGTGTTCTTAGCAAATGTACTTGAAAAAAATTTCTCTGTTTTGTGGACTTTTTGTTTTCTATTGGTTTTCTATGAAATTTGTCGGGGACACTTTTGCGATCATAAACAACATAAAATTAAGTAATTTGCATCAGTAAAAGCAAAAATATCCATACATTTATGATTCTTGGCTGAAAATACAATTTGTATTGAATTTGTACACAAAATCAGGTTTTTGAGCAATTTTTGGTGCGACATGCTTGTACAAAATTATGCGTATCTTTGGAGCCGCGTACCCGGTTTTGGTTTTGGTTTTGTGCAAGTTAGACTACAAAAGAAGAAGAAGAAGACACACATAAGGGTATACTGGAGCTCTCTCGCATCAAAACTTCACCATTATGGCTTAGCCATACTGGACTCTCCCAATTCTTTCCTACCTCCTACCCTCTCCACCGCGGTTATCCTTACAATTACCACAAGTTTGTAGGAATTATTGCCTATAGTAAATTTCTTATTAAAAAGGCTGATTGGTCAAAGTAGTCTCGAGTTGAAAAAAACAGAGTGTTTTAATCTTACTCATTGTTAGGTCTTTGTCGTGCAGGCACTGGTGGTGGTTTTCGAGTTGGAGGAACATTATCCTTTTTGTGTTTAGGATGTGAAGTATCGAGTATTGGTACTCTGTTCTGTCTTTGATTATCATTTTGCGGACCCACGTTGGGCACTATTGATGGTTGTCCCCTTGACATCGCATTATTCTCTGCACAGTTCGGATTCGTGCCAATAATCCCGGATACCTCATTCTGCGAATTCGGCCACTCTCGCACAAGTTTTGCTTCGGGCTCAAGTGAAGAATCGGGTATTGATTCGACGACATCTTTCATTCAAATAAATGTATAAAAATAAAATAATTATTATGAGTTTCTATATCGACTTAGTGATCTGGAACAACTTTATGCACAGTCTACATACGTGATTAAAGAAACTGCAAAACTGTGTTTCTTGGCTCTCAGGTTGGCTAGATATTGGAGATTAATCAAATCATTTTTAAGTGTGAATCCCAACCATACCCAGAGAGAACTCTTTACCTAGTTTTCTGGGTTCCACATGTTTGTTTATACGTGCGGGTCAGTTAGATACACGTGAAATATCACCTTTTCCATTTATGAAAATATATGTTTTATTCTGCTGTGCAGATGTAAAGAAATGACATACGAACATTTGTGAAGTATTGCGTTATTTCATGGTGTTCAATAATGTAATCCAACTATAAAATTTTTCATTTGAATCTACCATTGAGACGTTGTGGATGAACTACAGCAGTACGATTGCCAGTCAGGAGTTGTGGATGAGACGGAAGACAGGTTGGTGAACTTGGAACAAATGCTGTTTGTTTTGGTGATTGACGAAAAGGCGGTCTTAGCGCAGTTTTTCGATCTCTCATCTGGATTGGTATTGAATTTGATGACCTGTCCATACCAGAAGTTGAAGTAACGTCGGATTGCCGTGATGGATGTGTGAGTTTATCTTCATGAACGACGTCATACAGGTGTAATTGTTCTCCCTGTAGGAAAAGCAAGGTATAAACCCACCATATAAATAAACTCTATACTGAAATTCTTGACGGGTAGAGGAGTGAATGCTTCGCTGGAACAAATTCAGACGTACATAGTACCTTATTTCATTAAAAATATAAGTATTCCGTGCTCGTTAACCATACGCTTTACAAGGGCCGAAGACGCTGTAGTTACATTAATTCAGATTATTTAACGCGATCCACGAAAACACACACACAACATAAATTCAGATTTATAGCGATTGCATTTTATACCAATAAAAGTTTACCCTGGCGTTTCCGGACCCGTCTCCGAAAGCTACGTCTTGACTTATATTCAATGTAGTTTAGTTTTGTTGGTTGACAAAAGCCTGTGCCCATTAAAACAAATACATTACAAAACTACAGCAGCATAAATATACAGGCACTAGAAAATATAGCAGTGAATAAAAAGAAACCATGATCATCAATTTATAGTGAGTTATGTTGAGTTGTATTAAGGGGTAGAAATCAAAATCGTTACTTTTGCCGGTATTATTACATGTTGATATATAACTCACTCCCCACCCCACCCCCACCCCCACCCCCCCCCAAAAAAAAAGGTGTGTGTATTTGTCATTTTTCTTCGTTCGTGTGTGAAACAGTCTTGTCCAAGATGTATCTAACATAAGTATATACAAAATATAAATGCGTAAAACAAGAAATAACAATCGCTTATCAATACGATTACCCATTTAGACGAATCTTCTTGGCGAAATGGTATCTCATAAGCTTCTTCATTTGTCTGCATCTCCACTGTCTGTTGAAATGATTTTGGTTTAACACGAGGGAGCGGTAGTGGCCTTCTTGATTTTACTATTGGTGGTCTATCCTTAGCAGTAGGCGAAGTGACGATGATTCCGTGTGGTGAAAGTGAAAGTGGCTCTTCAGAATGAACGTCACAATAACTTGTCTGTTTATCCTAAAAAAAGATGAACATCAAAAGTGGAGTAACCTATGAGATAAAATGCGTACGTCTGTACGTACAACCCCGTCATAAATAATTATATATACATTTGCGTGTATTCTTTTCTAATTGTGATCTCATGTTTGGCATAATAGCAGCTAGTGTTTAAATAGAGAAATTTTGGCCCCCAAAGTGTTCGCTCATCAGGAAAACTAGGTTTTACATTTTCTCAAGTCACAAAAAGGTGTTCGAAATTAACAGAAAATTTAGTAAATAACTAACATGATGTATATCGAGGTTTGCAGGTGAGAAACACGACTCACAACCCCCGGTAAGCGATTTGGGCAACGTATTGAACAATTTCCCTGTAGTAACTGTGGTAAATTTTGTTTTCTAGTTCATGTTTACATATTAAGACACCTCCCCTTCATGACATTTGATCATTGATAGAAGTAAGGTACCGGTACAGTACCGCAATGATCCAGAGTATACCTTAAAAAACTTAATGCTTCAATACACGCAATATTTTAGGATCCAGAACTCTGTGAAATTGTATTCTGATCAATGTAGTTCATGTTAATTATGTTCTACTTACAATATGTAAAGCAACATTTGCAAACTTTGCAATCAACCATATATAATACTGACACGCGAATTGGAAGATTTGTTCTTGCAGCCTGGCAATTCATAAGTGTCGAGTTTTGTGCTGTACCTGGGAAGACATTGCATCGGCTGTTCTTCCGACTGTCTGTCGTCTTGGTGTTAGTTTAACGGGTAGTGGCACTGCCTCTTTTGTCCTTTTCTTGCCTGGCAACACTGATGGGGATTTATTCATGCCAGTAGTAGTGGCCGTGTCTGATTGGTTCTGGTCAGGGATTTCGTATAGATTTGTTTCTTCTTCCTGTGAACAAAGCAACATTTACGATAAAGGCGTAATATCTTGTAAGATATTATTTCCACATTCTCAATGTCTGTAGTCCAAGTTATATAACAAATGACATTTAAATATTTAATTATAGTTACATTTCATTAGAAAAGGTGGACAACTACATATACTTGGGTAAGAAGATCTCCATACAAAATGAAACAGCAGAGGAAGTGAATAGAAGGATCCAGTTGGCTTGGGCAAAATTTGGCAAGGCAAAATTTGGCAAGCTTAACTTTATCTTTCGTGATGAGAAGCTCCCTCTTACTCTTAAGAAACAGACTTTTAACCAGTGCATCATACCTGTGCTCTCCTACGGAGCAGAAACATGAACCACTACTAAGAGGCTAGAGAAAAAAAATTAGAGTAACCGAAAGGGCTATGGAACGAATCATGATTGGCGTTACAAAGAGGGACAGAGTTAGCAACCAGAATCTGAGAAGAAAAACAAAAGTGCGGGACATAATACAGGAAATTAAATCGAAAAAGTGGAGGTG
>JZLH01S0397228.1:37022-49522 GCA_001188425.1 Eucidaris tribuloides | reverse complement strand
AATACAATAACTGTCTATAAAAGTGAATCCCCTATTGCGCAATATGACAATAACGGGACTTTTCTTGCATTATCCATTGCTTCTGTCAAAATAATATAATATCGAAGTTAATAAGTAAATTTAGCAATGAGAAACATTTTGTCCGGGCCTAAACAGTAGGTCTCTTTGATGGCGCTAATACTTTCAGGGTTTATGAGTAGTACAAATCTTAAATACACTGTGTGGAAGTTGAAATTTTACACCACCCCCACCACCCCCCGAAAAAAAATCAAGATACATCAAATTGAGTTATGTTTATCTGTTAGTGTTTATGATTGGAGGTACATGATTCTAAAATGCATTGCTTTTCTCAAAATATGTTGTTCTTCAAGTACCATATATCTAAATATGTCTCTTTACCAGAGACCAGTAACCCCTCCGCAATTTCTATATAAGTCAGTAGCGTATCTACGGAATATGTCGCCCAAAACAATGAAAATGCGGAGCAGAGTGACCGAATGGTAAGATTGTCTTTGCAATTTTCACCTTCAAAAAGGAAAATTTTTTCAACATGGAGAGATTGGGCACATAATCTTTAAGGATTATAAACTTTGCTTTCTTTTCTTGCACTTTTTTCCTCTCTTTTGCGTAATTTGCCGCCCCCCCCACATGGAACTGGCGCCCGGGCAAGTGGCCCCCTTTGCCCACCACCCCCCCCCTCCCCTCAGCCCGTAGATATTCCAATCTGCTACAATACACGACCGTCCCTAGCCCGTGGTAAATATCGACAGAGTTAACAACGAATTAAGCAAAGATCACAGAGTTCGCGTACATCATATCAGGTACTCACGTGACTCAAAAAATTACATGTTTGAAAAGGATACTTTTGTAAAGGGGAGGAAAATTAGGTTGCGCTAGAATTGGCTGTCCATTACGGTTGAGGTGAGTAATTCCTCAGCTTAGAAACTTTCCTCTTTAATTCTGCGTGGAGCCGATGGGATTGCGACTGTAAATTTTAAATGAATCATTGAAAAAATCAAAGCTTTCTACCAACTTTGGTGTTTGAAAAAGACAAGTTTTTGTGAACGTGAATTCCCTCTCGTTTTGATTTGGGAGACGTTACAAAACTGTCAACTTTTTTGAAAAACAATCGGGTACATATAGGCCATATTTTCCTCCGGGCTTTCCTCTTCCACTATTTTTTAATAGTGAACAATTGATAAAATCGTTTGAATCAGTACCGACAATGACACGCCATTAGCGTCATGAGACTGCATCTGTTGTATTCATTTGTAGTAAATTTCTGTTGTAATTTCATTATAATTTGAATACAAAAGAGGATAGTTTTTATAATCCATCTACGTCGATTAATCACATAAAGAATCTCTTAAACTTTGTTTAGGTAAGCTGGTAAGGGATAAATAGATGGTGAAAGAGTGATTTATTTTCGAGTATATTTCTAATGAACTGTATTTAAATAAATTTGTCGTTTTTGGTAGTTACTGCTTCAACAAGGAGTCACCCCAAGAATCCTGAATGAGCCAATAGTCATTCTATACGGAATGCAATTCACATGGAAATTCACTCTTTAACCTGAATTTATTCCTTACCCGTTGACTCTTCGTGTTTTTTTTTACATGTTCGAAAAAACTTGTTCGAAAAAAGATTTTTTTGTTCGAAAAAACTTGTTCGAAAAAAGATTTTTTTAAGAGTAAAGATAACCTTTCTTTGTGGGGGTTAAAAAAATCCGTATAAAGGAAATTCTCAAATATTAAACGTAAATGAAATGATTGCGGGTAGTCGTCAGCTTGGGCTGAAACCAGGCGCGCCGGAAGCAGTTTTGGATTGGGGGGGGGGGGGGGGGGCAAAGACCTAAGGGGGCACACGATGTTTGTGTGTAGGGGCTCATCCAACCACAGACCATACGCACGCGCACGCGCACGTACACGCACACATACACACACACACACACTTAAACACACACACACATAAACACACACACACAAACACACACACACACACACACACACACACACACACACATCCAGTTAATCATTGTAAGGCAAGCTTTTGGTGTAGTTTCAAATGAACGAAAGTAGATAAGAAGAATAATAAGAATGGGAGAGTGTGGAAGGGGGGTTCGGCAAAGTTTGAAATTCTAAGTCTTAAAGCGCATCATTTGGTGCACCTTTCTTCCGACAAGAAGCGTTTATTTATTACAATTTTTGTTGTAAATAGAAGGTTAGATATTTGTTCTTCTGCGTCATTCGATGAAATTGCCCAATATCCGATTTTTTCCGTTTTGTAATTGATAAGTAAAAATTTCCACTAATTTTCATTGGCTTTTTGTCCCGAAAAATTCATAAAGTGTGGACCCCCAATTTGTGCATAGCCATTGCAAGTTTGTAGTCAGGAGTCATTACGCAAAAAGAATTAGGTCTATCTAATTGAGGGGTGCCTCAAGGATTCATTATGTGTCCTCTCCTTTTTTATGCCTCCGCAACGAAGTTGCCGGAGGCATCATGTTTTCGGGTTGTCCGTCCGTGCGTCCGTCCGTCCGTCCGTCCGTCCGTCCGTCCGTCCGTTACCGGTTCTCATTACCGCGCTAACTTAAGAACCCCTGATCGGATTTTGATGTAACTAAGACCAAGTATGTACTATGAGGCATCAATGAACTGATTAGATTTTGGAGCTGAAAGGTCAAAGGTCAAAGGTCACCGGGCCTAAAATATGCCTGATTTGGGCTCGTTACCGCGATAACTTGAGAACGGCTGGTCGGATTTTCTGTAACTTGGGTGAAGTATGTATTATGAGGCACCAATGAACTGATTAGATTTTGGAGCTGAAAGGTCAAAGGTCAAAGATCACCGGCCTAAAATATGTCTGATTTGGGCTCGTTACCGCGATTACTTGAAAACTGCTGGTCGGATTTTGATGTAACTTGGGTGAAGTATGTATTATAAGGCACCAATGAACTGATTAAATTTGGAGCTGAACGGTAAAAGGTCAAAGGTCACCGGGCCTAAAATATGTCTGATTTGGGCTCGTTTCCGCGATAACTTGAGAATGGCCAGTCAGATTTTCATGTTACTTGGTGGAAGTATGTATTATAAGGCACCAATGAACTGATTAGATTTGGAGCTGAAAGGTCAAAGGTCAAAGGTCACCGGACCTAAAATATATCTGATTTGGGCTCGTTACCACGATAACTTGAGAACGGCCGGTCGGATTGTCCCTGGGCCTAAAATACACTGATTTGAGCTCGTTACAGCGATAACTTGAGAACAGCTATTTGGATTTTCATGTAACGTGGGTGAAGTATGTATCATGAGGCACCAATGAACTGATAAGATTTTGGAGTTGAAAGGTCAAAGTTCAAAGGTCACCGGGCCTTAAATATATCTGATGCGGGCTCGTTACTGTGATAACTTGAGTATGACTGGTCCGATTTTGATGTAACTTGGGAGAAGTATTTAAGGCATCAATTTACTGATTCGATTTTGGAGTTGAAAGGTCAGAGGTCAAAGGTCACAAGGCCTCAGTCCGATCTGAGTTCATTGTCGCGATAATTTAAGAACTGCTTATTAGATTTTACTGTAACTTGGTCAAAGGTCACATGGGCTTATTCATCTCATTGGCCTTGCTACCCTGGTAACTTGAAGCTTTTCGAATCACGTCAATTGGATGGGAGTGCGGCTGGGAGGCATACCCATCGACTGCGCGCAGTCGAACTGCTCTCGTTTGTTTGTTTTTTTATTTTATTAATGACATGGTGGATGTTGTAAGAAATGGAAGCGTAGTTATGTATGCAGATGATACTACTTTACATGTTTGTGGGTCTTCGTTTTTGGAAGTGAAAACTAAACTTCAAAATAATGTTCTTGCTCTATCTGATTGGATCAAAAGTAATAAGCTGTAGCTTAATATTAATAAAACTAAGTTTATGATAATAGGGAGTAATCAAAGACTTCGTATGTATAAGCATGAGAATGATGCAATTAAATATGACGATGTTGATATTGAACGTTGTAACAGCATCAAGTGTCTTGGGGTTATCATTGATGAAAATCTCTCATGGCATGATCACATAGATGGTTTATGTAAGAAATTTTTTGCCGGTCTTGCCATGTTAAGAAGAATAAAACAATAAGTTGATGCTAGTACAATGAAATTGTTATATACATGTTTAACACAGTCACAAATGGATTACTGTTGTGAAATTTGGGGTAATAGATTTTTAAGTTCAAATGAACGAATTACTAAGTTACAAAAAAGGGCTGCAAGATTGATTTTAAATTGTAATATGTACACGCCCTCAAAAGAACTTTTTAAAAGATTGAAATGGATGCCTTTTGAAGAAAGAGTTTAATATTTTAAAGGTATACTTGTTTTAAGTGTATGCATAAGTTATCACCTGATTTTTACTGTAATATGTTTAAGGAAATATCTGAATTATACAATGTAAATACTCGTCAAAGTTCCAATTACATTCTTGCCATGAGAAAGTGCAATACTGAATATGTTAGAAATTCTATAAGTTACAGTGGAGCTTTTTTATGGAAAAATTTACCAAGTGATGTCAGACAAAACCCATCTTTAAATACTTTTAAGCCAGCTTTGAAGCAATTTTTTTAATCGTGCAACAGAGTAATCAGATTTCCTTCCTTTTTATCCAGTAACATTGATTGAAAGTGATTGCAATAATTTATCCATAAATTACTTCTGATTTCATCAATCTCATCTGTCAATTTGTGTACATGTTTAGTTTGTATCATATCAATCGTCATTTGATCATTTAATTATTCTACATGTATAATACTTATTTGAATAGCATTGCATTTTAATTCAGTAGTTGTGTATTTATTGTATTATAATGTTATATTCTGTGAAATGTTCGATATTGTGACTTTTAATTTCAGGGCCCCATGGGAGACCAATGTATATTGAATGGGCATCCCTGGTGAAATAAATAAATAAATAAATAAATAAATAAATAAATAAATAAATAAATAAATAAATAAATAAATAAAATAAACCATGCCCTAAGTTATAATCCAACCTACTTTCATTTTCAAGAACTAGTTAACAGTTTTTGTCACATTTTAAATGCGCATTTAATTTTGTTAATTGGGTCTTTAATCCTCGACAAACGTTTTAATGTAACAATAAAGGGTGCGCCACTGACTCCTGTTTATTTAAGTTGCTACTGCAATAACAGTATTGCCTTAGCCCCCCCCCCCATAAAGCTACAACCGTTATATGCAAATCGAGATAGTCTTTTCGCGCGCGAAATGCGCGGCGAAAAATTATAATGGACATATAGTTTAGCCTATGAAAGTAACACGTCTTGCATTTTAGTATTTCTTTCCCACTCTTCTTCCCCTGCTTTTCTTGGGGGCGGGGGCTAAAATCTAAGATTGTCATCTTCACAACAAAGTGTAGAGGTATATATGATGTATCCCACTGTCCTGTTGGCCATTGTTATACCTTCTTTTTTTATTTATAGCCTTTTATTTTTTTTTTACTTGCCGATCAAGAGTTGGCATCACCATCCCAGACCCTCTTGGCCACTCCACTGACTCCTGTGTATTGAGGTTTCTATTGAAATAGTAATAAATATAGCCTTAGGCCTCGGAAAGCTACAACCGTTGAACGCAAATTGAGATAGGGTGTTTGCGCGCGAAGCGCGCAGCGAAAAATTGAAGTGGTAAACATAAATTAACCATTAAAAGTTAGAATTACTCTAAACTCGTACATTTTTAATTCTCTTTCCCACTCTTCCTTTTTTTTAAGGGGAGGGGGCTTTTATAGGGGAGTGGGCTTTTTGGAGGGGCAAAAATGTGTTTCGCCCCTCCACTTTTTGGACATTCATTAAAAGCTTAAACGTGACCGTATTCGAGCAAAGAAAACTTTTCTTATATTGCTAGAAAGCTTAGAAGAAAAGTAAAAATGAAAGGGCTTACTAAAGGTATGTTTCACGGGACACACTCGTCGAAGGATGCGAGGCTTCCATCGATGATTTTACTTATATGTGTAAGCGTCTCGTCAAGGGCGAAAATTTTGCATTTTTCAGTTATGAACTTGACTTTTTTTAGACAAGAAAAGTGCCTTTATTGTTCATTTTGATCTTTAAATAATTGATTTATATCTTTTTTTTAACCTTTCCAGGGGGCACATTGGGGGAGGGGCAAAAACTCGTTTCGACCCCCACCCCCCCCCCGCCTTCCGGCGCCTGTGGTTGAAACTATTCTAGAATCAAGTAAACTATACAATGATTCTCCTGTGAAAATCTTGTAGTCAAACGTTGACTCATTCTAAAATAACTGATGTCAATATCTCTCATGGAAGACAAACCTGTTGTGTAGCTCTCTATGGCTTAACTGTTTCTATCGGGGCACGATAGATTTTACAATACTATTATGTTCATGATTGATTCTCTTTAAGTAAACAAATTAGAGACAAATCCTTTCAGCTGGGATATCCACTCAAGCTGGTGTAAAGTTGGTATATATTTCAACTCATTTGGTTCTTGGGACATTTTCAAGTGTTCCCAATCATGTCACTAACCTTTAACGCTTAATATACCAAAGAAATTACAGCTCCATGGACACTGTTTATATTGTTTGATGCATACTTACGACTTTGGCACGTTAAGAATTAAGAAAAAAGCTTCCACACGCTCACCTGTGGTGATTCTTTGAAGTCTAACAGACCTTCCATTCGGATCTCTTCGTGTGAAGCCATGTTTCTTGTCCTCTTTACAAAATATGAAATGTCGCGATTAACACAAGGTAAGGTTTGGACCAACTAGGGGTACCACTGTACCCCCAAAGTAATGAAAACAGTTTTGTGAGCCAACAGATCTTACGTGCTGCATTCCCCGCGTTGGACCTTCCGTGGACTTTACGCGGGGGTAATATTCTATTGTACATCCTTCCTTGAAGGTACATTCGGTACAGAATTTGGAAATCCCCTCTGCAGTCTCATGTATATAAATTTGCACAATCTTACTTAACTGTTTGCGCAACTTCAAAACAGCATATTATCAATAAGTAAATACTCTAAAATCATAAAAGACGCTTTGTTCCTTAGCATGCTTAGGTATATGATCGCATGTCTAACAATAATGTTAGACCCTTCCCTAAAGTTAGCGAAAGTTAGGACCAATGTTTGAATGATATAAACTGGGATCCATATATACTGTACAAATACAGAATTCAAGTTTCACCCGGACAATAATGTGCTGCCACCCCCCCCCCCCCACACACACACACACACCTTGACTGCACTGATTTAGTATATAGAACTTCAGTTCTATGGATTAGCACTGATGACTAAATGAATTTTCGGGTGACCCAGTGAAGAAAAAACGACACTAATCAAAACGTATAAATATTATACCCATACACAAAAGCAGTCATTTTATCATGGACACACCCCAAAACGAAACGTGTTATTTCTGAGGGGATAATGATCTTAAAGTCATCATCTCTCCGCCTTAACTTTATGACTAACCAATATTACACCTCTTTTATTCTTTGAGCTGTAAACATCTACGTATTATTGCTAAAAGTGTAATTATATCGGGATTCTTATATGGGTTTTATATGCCTCCAGAATGAGGTTGTGTTTAAACATGTTTTCTGAGTTGTTTTTCTCCCGCAAGTAAGTCCGTCCATCATTTTCTGTAATATTCTTAAAAAGGATTGTTTCATTAAACGTGGCTGAAATGACGTATGTATAACCACAGATTGGGATCATGAGTTCAAGGATCACTTTGCGTAGCAGTCATTCTACATTGTTAACGAAGAATAGATTGATGGGTTTAATCATTGGATTTAATTTCAAATAATTTTCATTTTGTTAAGTACGAATGTAACTTAAATGCCATGATACTTTGAAATCAATGTTCATTGCATCATACTTGTGAACCCTATAATGGGAAAGTCCCTCTTTTGTTCCAGGATATTATGTTTGTTCACTATATTTGTTCAAAACTTCGCGAGTCATAATACCAATTTTCCCCATACAATTACTATTTGTTTAACCCACCATAACAATCACCACAGATTTAACATGCGAGCAATGAATGACAAACACTCAATAAAGAGACATTCATATTCACTATAAAAAGGGCACTTTTATTTTCTCTCATTTAATCACAATAGATCAGAATTACAGGCTCTGAAGATTGCCGAAGTTATTCCCCATTCTGTATTGTTTAATGATTGTGGAGTAACAGGAGCATGGAATATCTAGTAAATTTCTCTCTTACAGTTGAATGTGACCCACACTCCACTCACTGCATTCATTGAATACATAACAATAGCAGAAAAAAGGGGAATTTGGAGCAAATTTGGCTGAATCCTTCAAGAATTGTGAAGGTTCAGAGTTTATTTAATCCTTATTAAGGACAATTTTCAAATTAACAACTTAATGACTGTTAGTGATGAGAGAGTGGAAAACTCCCCGACTACACAAATTTTCACCTTTTCTGATGTTTCAACAAATAAAATTCTTCTGGCTTGTTATTTAAATATGTAACAGCAAATGCGATTCAACATGCTTATTTGAATAAACTGACATCTGATTAACAATAAAAAAAAAAAATTAACAAGTGTGAACGTTTGTGTACTAGCTAATAGTAGCTATGAGGTGTTCTCCACACTCTAATCACAAAAAGAATCGTCCATCATAACTCTTTAACGGTTCTGCCAAATGTGCTCCAACTTTCACTATTTTCATTCCCTTTGATGTATTTTCCCGTTTTTCCGGGCCGTTTTTCCGAATGCAGAAGATGTCTGAGTTGCATTTCCTTTTATTTAACGTGTAATGGGTGGATAGATCTCAAAGAACAATTACATATATATACATGTACTTTCATAAAAAGTCTTTAAATTAACTGCATAATAGTACATTCCAAATAAAGTCTTTCACTTTGAGTTCACGCTTTACACAGTAACCCTGGTCATCTTTCTCTTTTAGGAAAGAAATGCAACACTTACTCCAACAAATAATTCAAACTTCCCACAAAAGCAATGTCCGTGAGCTATAGAAAGAACGATCAATCTCATACTTTCAATTTTGATCATGCTGAATTGCACAAAGGGTATGACATGGTTCATTACTCACTGCTTACATTATGTTTTTTTCTGACACGATTCTTTTATGCTTAAATTGACTTCGAGCAGTTATTTTGGTATATGCCATACAGGTGGCTAGAACTCATGTTATAAAGAACCATGACCAAACCAACACCATTTTATATGACACGTTTAAGGGCATGTGTAGGATGGGGGTTAGTATTTATTTATTTATTCATTCATTCATTCATGCATGTTCATAATTTCCTAAGAAGTACAACCATTGTCACATTGTCATAGGAGTATACAGGGTACAGATGAAAAAAGGGCTGTTATACAATCTTTTATATATCACAAATTACATGTACGCGAAATACAAGTGCAAACATGAACATACATAGGTGTGCAGCATAAGCTTAAACTAGAGCTTGAAACGATGCAACACCATTGAGATACTACATTCTGACACTACAAATCAGATGAATATTTACACTATTTACACAGAGAAAGAGAAAGTAGAGAAATTAAAGAATAAGTACATGTATATGGAATGAGGAACAGGTGCCATCTTAATGTTCCGCAACACTTAGATTAAACAATTTTACTTTGGTAACCATTGTTTCAGCACATTTTTACCTGTAACCGTAAACATATTCAGTGGCGTAAATACGGGGGGGGGGCAGGGGGGTACGTGCCCCCCCCCAACTCGTCCGGCAAAAAAGAAAAGAAAGGGGAAAAATAAAAGGAGACAAAAGAAAAAGAAATCTGGGGCTAGCCGTGACAGAAATTTCTCTTAAATCACGTTTGGAACTAGTCTTATTAGAGTCCTCCTGTTAAGTATACTTGTTCTTTTATTGCAAACTTATTGAAAACTGCTTAATCTACTATTAGCTATGTTTGTTTACTCAAAGTTGCAGCGAAGGTTTGTGCAACAACATGAATATTCGGGCGGTCTCGCGTATATTGTTCATCGTGGCAGAGATGCCATATCCAGTTCAGCATCTTTTTCCATTTCGCAAGACATCTACATGAGGTAAAGTCACTCTTCTCCAGAGTGATGTAGTCCCACTTGGGTGGGGGAGGAGGTACTCACGTATATTTGGTATTCGGGGATGTGCCGCTGGGAAGGATGACTTTTTCACGAAAAATCCTTGGACATGGGTCCCCTTTTCATCAAAAAGATCCTTAGACATGGGTCCCATTAAATTTTCGGCGCGCTTCGCGCGCATACATGAAACACTCACAAATTTCAAATTTTTGGCACGGTTGCGCGCAAACATATCCTATTTTCAAATTTTCGGCGCGCTTTGCGCGCAAACATATGATATTTTCAAGTTTTGACCATGCGCACCAAAAATTTGGGAAACCCTTAGACATGGGTGCCTATTTACGGCAAAAGGACACTTAGATGTGGGTATGGGTTCGGAGTTCTCAATGGCACATAATACCCCTCCCTCGGGATGTAGTGAGCTGAAATCCAGAGATTTCATCGCTTGCAGAGAAAATGTAATCTTGTAGGCCGTTTCATAAATCTGAATGTGTTTTAAATCTTTGACGAGTGTATTTCTAGCATTAATAGGTTTGCTTTGTTTATTAATCGTTGAAATGTTTCAGAACACATCTTTTGTGGCATGCATATTTTGATAAGCAATTATCCACCCGTGTAGGAATAGCGGAGGCAATATTGCAGATACATTCATCCAATATACGAATTTTGTGTAGAAATTCCTCCTCCAAAATTTATCATCCACTGGGCGCCCTCATGACACATTAATTTCAAATCAGACAGAGGGGTAATATAACCTGAATAACAGACCCGTAGCCGGGTGGGGGAGGTGTGAGTACGCACCCCCAAAATCTGCGACGTCCACTTTAACAAAAATACGTATTTTAATCATTATAGGTTTTTAATTATTGTTGACTGTTCATTTCACGAAACTATAGCGTTAAGAGAGGGTCAAAATATGCTTATAAAACCGCTAGAACTCGTCAGCTTCAGGGGGCTCTGCCCCTGACCCCCGATAATTATCACCATGTTCTGAAATAACCTGCCATCAGCAATTCATAATAAAAAAAATTATACCACAGGAGGGGCAAAAAAGAAATCTAAAAGTGGAGTGCTTTTTAATTCTTATCGATTGTCCATTTCACAAAACAATAGTGTTATCAGAGGGGTAAATTAAGCTCATAAACCGCTATAACTCGTCAGCTTCAGGAGGCTCCGCCCCCTGACCCCCGCCCGGAACCCTATAAGGGATTGTAAGGTGGGCCCCTCGACCCTACCTGTTAGGATGATTAGTCCCGTTTTCTTGATATACCCACCCCATGGAAAAATTCTGGATAACAGTGTAAATAAACACTTATAACTCCGTTTTGTTCTCACATTATAGTATAAGTTATTTCTAATTAGTTTGAAGGAATACACCACAAAAACGCGATTTTCTAATTGGATTTTCAAAGTTTCCCAAACCGCTCGCTCGCGGAGATTTTTTTTAAACTAAAAATGGAAATGGCGTTTTTATTACAAAATGGCTGAAAAGTTTTTACACTTTTATAAAAAAAAAACCTTAATATTTCAGTACCACTATACCGTATACACTTGGCGTACGCAGCATTTTAAATCCACCATCTGAAAATACCGTTTCGAGCGAGCGACTGGGTCCCCCCCCCCCCAATGAGTGGACCCACGGTACGCCACTGAACATATTATTACAGCTATGACTTACGCAATGAAAAACTGAAAAAGTCCTCGTTAGATACTCCCTTTCATTAAATAACATAGTATACAAACATATGCATTTCTAAGAAATAATACATCTAAACAGAATAACACCATCAACTGTTTTCCACCACATTCCACATTACGTATATCACAACATGGTTTTACTCTGTAACTTGTAACGAATGTATGATTAAAGATAAAATTAAGCACTAACATAATTTAAAACTCACATTTGCATTTGTAAGAAATACCACATGCAAACAGAATACCACCTTGAACCGTCTTCCACCATACATGTGTTGTCACAAATTGTTTTTATTAGGCCTACATAACCTCTTTCCCAATCAAGCATTGACCAATATCCTGCCTCGTTTCATTTACATATCACGATACAACACTTATAATTGCCGAACAAAGTAACAAACCAAAATGTTCAAGCCTTCTGTACGAAGATATCTGAGTTATTTGATCATAATAAAGAAAATAATATTTCGAACAATTATATACAATGCGGAATATTTGATTCCCTTGTTGTTATTAATATGCCGTGTAGTATAATGCTGAAATATAGGAACGCATATCTAGGGAATTTTTATCCTTATATATATATATACACACACTCATGCTCATAATTATGGAATATTTTAAAGACATATATATGTATGTATATAACCGCATGAACCTAACAGGTTAAATCATTCCACCTGAAGAAATAA
>JZLH01S0397228.1:18065-28367 GCA_001188425.1 Eucidaris tribuloides | reverse complement strand
ATGCCACTATCCAAACCATACCTTGTTGGTGACTCCTTCAGATTCATCACATGTTACCATCAAATCACCACAGCCAGTTTCGATACTAAACTGCATGTCTGGATGTGCCCTTCTATATTCGCATTGGTTTTCTTGATTTTGCCAGGCCTGATGAAATTTATAAAAAAAAAGTGATTTGGTGAAAAGTTATCGGAATATAGGTGAACATTGTTACGACGCTATCACAACCAAAAGGAATCGCACAAAATGCCCACGTCTTTATTTTTCCCCTTTTACATAAACAAAACCGTTGCATTCAAACTTTCATAAAACTTAATTACAAATATATGTGAAATAATCAATTCACATCTGATTCCGGGTATAGTCTCCTGGTCACAGGTTCACTCAACTTTTGTGACATAATGAAAATTTAGTTAACACGTTGTTCACCTCCTCGTTAATAGTGTAAGAGCTTACGTCAATCCTTGCTGACACATTTCTGAGAAATGATTTTACACTTTTCTGCTGAAAAATCGAAACACTCGGATCTTGAAATAAGAATTTCAAAACACTCGGTTCTTGAAATGATTTATAGTTTGAAGTCATGTCATGTTAATATGAAAATATCAAGGAATACAAACATTTTCATGTCCCGGCAGGTCTTTATATACATGAACCCGAAGCACAACGATGCGTGACCGGGGCATTGACACGGGCAAGAACGGTGTACACAATAAGCGAAGGCCAGGCTGATGAGGACCCTGCAGTGACCGAATGTTATTCCATATCACAGTAATCCATCCCCAAGAAAAGTGGTCGATGTGAAGTTCTAAGGTATTTTTTCGTACCACACATTTGGGAATATGTTCTGTCGATAATGGAGTGCGAGTTCCTGTTGTTAAAAGGAATGTTATAATAATATCTTTTGTTAGAGATCCGATTACGGCAGTGGGTAGCAAATGATAAACAATTTTTAAGTTGTGTTACGACTATTAATAGATTAATGATGATGATGCTGATGCTGATGATGATAATGATAATGATGATGGTGGTGGTGATGACAACGACGATAATAATTATGATGGTAATGACGACGACGGTGATGAGGATTGTGATAAGTTATTATTATTATCATTTTTATCATAATCATCACATCAGTGTTATCATTTGTCATTATCATTGTAAGTAGTAGTAGTAGTAGTAGTAGTAGTAGTTGTTGTTGTTGTAGTAGTAGTTGTAGTAGTATAGAGTAGTAGTAGTAGTGATGGTGGTGCATGTAGTAGTAACATAGTCGTTTTCGTTGCCGTCGACATTTTCATTGCTACATTTGAATTACCTCATTTTACAACAAAACAAATTTTCAATTCACTTAAATGTAATATATTCATTTCACTAATAAAAGTATCCTTACACAGAAAATTATACACAAATAAGATTTGTTTTCTTATATGAATATAATATCGAGCTGGAAAATTATTCAGGCATAATTATGTTCATAGCTACACCTTGGAATGAACTTTGTATTTTTCTCGCTGAGTTCCTGTCCACATACAGTACTCCTACGCGTTATGGGCTAACTTAAACTTCATACTATCCATCCCAAGGGCGTAGGCTGGGGGGGTGCACTGGGTGCACGTGCCACCCCCCCCCCCCGCAGAGCCATAGGAGTTCCGCCCCTGGCAAGAAAAACGAAATTTGCACCACTTTTTCTGCTTTCAACGCCTGATTTACTCAACTTTAGTTCCACCTCCCTAAGATGTGCACCTCCCCATGTCAATTTAGTTCCACCTCCCCAAGATGTGCACCTCCCCGTACCCAAACCAGCCTACGCCCCTGCATCCAAAGGGTCTCAAGTAAGGTTACATCCTCTTACGCTTGGCGAAAGAAACTGTTCAAATGACAACGGTATCATCTAATCTGAAATATCCCATCCAAATACAATGAATTGTAATTACAATATCCGTTTGATTAATCAAAATAATACACTAGCAATTCTGCCAACCATTTGCGACAATAGTAACAAACCCTTGATGTGAAATCCAGGTAACGTAATTTGGGACCCTTGCCTTACGTTCATTTTGAATTTAAATGATAGAGCTATACTACCACCCGAAAAAGTAGCACGGATGCAATGTCCAGTAGGCCTACTCAGAAATTTATAATAAAGGAAATATTCTCCGTGATTGTACACTAACCTTCATCTCAAACTGAAACTCAATTTTTATCACATAATAAACATTTTGAAACGAGAATATCTCACCAAAATAATGTTCGTTTGTAGTCAAAAAGTTAGGATGTTACTGGAATTATTTTCACTTTGTTTGCTTACCACTTTGATCGTCATCGCGACCTGAATATAGTACTGTTCGCAGATTCTCCAGGTCTGAGAATATCCCACAGTGCGGTAGAGTAATCTTGACAGGACGCCGAAATTGCAATCCGCAAGGAGTACATAGGTAGCCAAAAGAGACTAGCATCTCGTTGTCTTGCATGTCCAGCTGCGGTGGTGTGGTCAGTAACCGAAGCGTTATCTCTTTCTCATCATTTCTGTCTAACGCACCGCTTGGAATCGACAAGCGAACGCCATATTCATCGCCAAGATATAATTCTCCGCCTTCGTGGTCGATCACTTTGGAAACTAAGAATGGAAAGAGCAGATGGGAAGTCATTGAAACGTATTAAGTGAAATATTTACACCATCATGTACACAAAACAGCGTAGCAATACTTTGCCCTTGGCAGTAGTGTACAGATAGCGACTTTGGAGGGAGAAGTAGGGTGTGACATTCCTTTCAAAATCATTCATTTTTCGGCAGGTTTACACTCTTTATCTCGGATCATGAAATCTGTTTATCTATTTTTTTAAGGTTTGCTTGTGAGACTTCCATAGAATTTGAAATATTCTTGCCAACAATCTGGTATTTATATCTGAGAACTTTATCGTTTGGTTGTTCGTTCGTTTGTTGTTGTTTTTTATGTCGGCGAAACTTCATTTATGCTTGTTCGGTATTTAGCAAACAAAACGCGGTAGATAGTACGACAATCTTACTCCCTTACAACTTTCAGCATGTTACGTGAGGTCATTAAACGTGCAAATAAAATGTATAATTAATTTTCAAACGAACACGTTTCTAAAACAATACGTTTAACATCTATATCTGAATTCATGCCTGTGACGAATGGGTGATCCGCGTGTCCAATTTGATTATCAAGTCCAAAGAGAATGTCAAATACAAACAGTTCCTGGTTCGAAACCTGGTTCATTTTTTCTGACATGTTTGTTAAAATCATAGATCAGCAGTTGCGATCTAAAATACAGAGAGAGACAAATGAAATAATTTATTACATCACAAATAGTCCCGTTATCATAATAATGATGTTACTACTACAATGACCTTTCTTGTGTCGTATCATAATAATTATGATGACATTTTCACGTTATATATAATCCACTACACCACACCACAACGTAATCTTTTATAATGTCTTAAATAGTATTTTCCTATTTTGTAATGTCAGATAGTAATTTTCAACCGTCACTTACATATTATTCTAGTCATATAAACTGATCAATAGTCACTGGTCTACACTTGCCCATCAGTGGATCTAGCGCAGCTGGACGCGATGGATGTGTCGATTGTTCTTCATTATTGCCATCGTGAATTGTTAGTTGCATCTAAAACGAAAATAAATAAACAAGAGCTATAATACTCCACGTTTCAGAAGTTAAGGTGAAAGTACAGGAGACAAGTCAATGGTATTTTATTTAATTTCCTTGATGAGATGGTGTAATACAATATTGCAAGATAATGATAGCAATAATAGCAGCTGTATTAAATGTAGTGATGTAGTAGGAGTAACACAAACCGTACAATACTGAATTTGGATCATAATGGTATGTAGACATACGCGGAGAACGCCCAATACTCTTCGGCACTCTTTGTAAACCAAAAATACGACGATATAGATACGGTGGATAATTAGCTGCTTCTCTGGAATTGATAAATAACTGTGATACTATTAATGCCTTCAAGACATTATTCTACCCGGAGACTTCAGCCAACCAAATATCGATTGGCCTATTAGTTCAACTGTGCCCAACCATACAGCATCTAAAGATACAGCTGATAAACTTTTGCAGATCATTCAAGACTACGGTTTGAAGCAGAAGGTGATAGAACCAATAAGAGTGAAGAACAATCTTAATTAAGTGTAGGTAAATAATCATTTCCTTGTAAACGAGGTCACAGTCATACCTGGTCTGAATGATCACCATGCAGTCCTGACTGACCTTTAAGTAGGTCTTAGGAATATCAAGGCACCTGCTCGTAAAATCTACCTGAGACACAGGGCTGATGTCGAGAAAGTAAGACAAGGAATGCGCAACTTTAGTGACGACTTTCTACAAACTCCAGTGAAATCTGTCCAAGAGAAACGGGACTTGTTTGAGAACAATATCAAACTAGTTATCAACAAAGACCTCTAGCAACAGAAGAAACATACCATGATTCAAAAGGAAACATAGATGGTTTTGTAGAAAACAAACACAAACTGTACAACAATGCATTATAATTCCGGGTACCACAGAGACTGGGAGATCGGGAGCTTCAGTCACTCTCTCAGAAGAGAATTAAACCGTGCTAAGCGGAGCTATGTGTCCAATTCGTCTCATTGCATGGAAGAATACCCCAGCAGCATTCTGTTCCTTTGTCAAGAAATTGAGGCAGGAAGAGCCAGGTGTTACTGATTTCAAGTTTGCTAACAAAATCACCAGAAACTATCTCGGGAATGCTAAGGTTCTCAGTTACTGGGAGAAAACACTGGTCCTAATGAACCCACCTTTGATCGTAATGTAGAAGGTGTATTGAGGCAGATTAAAAAAATCTAACCAAATAAAGCTCCTGTCCCAGATGGTATTTCACCGTGGATGCTACATTTGTGTGCAGAGGAAATCACTCCAGTGTTAACGGAAATCTTTCAATCATCAGTGAATGAAGGAGATCTACCATCAGTGGAGAGATGTCAATATGTGTGCCATCTTCGAAAAGGGGTACAAGGATGTACCTGCCAATTTGTTAAGTAGTTTCTTTAAGAAGTTTGGTCAGCAAAATATTGGAACATATCATCCACTCTCACATAATGACGCATCTGGAGGACCATGACATCTTAGTCGACAGTCAACATGGTTTCAGTGCTAAACACTCTGCAGTGACAAGGTTACTCCTTACTACCCACGACTTGATTAAAAACGTGGAAAAGGGAGAAACAACTTACATGGTAATCCTTGACTCTGCTAAGACGTTTGACAAGGTGACCCACGAACAATTGATTAAAAACCTAGACCACCATGGAATTAGAGGTTCACTACTTCAGTGGCTGAGATATATCCTTACAGCAAGGACTCAGAGGGTGGTCTGCAATGGAACTTCATTAATACCAAAGGTAATCCTGTTAGTCGTACAAGGAACGTATTAGGTCCGCTCATGTTTTTGCTGTTCATGAATGACTTTCCAGTAAACCTCCGCTGCACTGCCAGACTTTTCGCCGGCGATTGTATTATTTTTACAAGCGGCTACTCTCAAGAACTAGATAACCTCCAAAAGGATCCTTCATCAACTCGAAGCTTGGCAAAACAAGCGGGCCCTTTCTTTCAACCCAGCCAAATGTTCTGTTATGAAGATTCCAACAAGCAAGACCCATCAAATAGGACTTACCCCTTTTGTGGTCAACCACTCCTACCTCGGTGTGGAAATCGACATTAAGCTCAGCTGGGACACTCACTACAAAAAGCTTACCTCCAAGGCCAATAAAGTGTTCGGCTCACCAAGGAAAATCCTTTGGTTCTGTAAAAAGGCCATCAAAGAAACTACATACAAAACCATGGTCAGACACATCCTGGAGAATGCCATTACTTCATGCGATCCGAACGGTAAAGGGGACATCCTTCTCATGGAATCAGTTCACCGGAGGGCCGGTAGTTTCTGCATTAATGACTGTATAGACAACAAAGCAGCTTTTCCCAAATGATCAAGGAATTGGAGTGGGATATTAAAGAGAAAAGAATGAAGGATCCTTGACTTAAAAGCTTGTACAAAATCATGAATGGCGAAATAGGAATCAATGCTGACACATACGTTCAATTCAACAAGAGGGGGGGGGGCAGATCAACTAGAGGGAACAGTAAAAGAATCCAGAGGGTACTGATCAAGAAACATAATGCACGAGCACTCCATCTTCCACTGGACAGCGGCAGAATGGAACCTCCTCAATGCGGAAACAGTTATGTCTTTCTCCAGAGCAGTCTTCAAGCAGAGACTTCAAAAGTGAAACAGTTCTCTTGCCATAACACATACGTGACCATACTAATCGAAACGTTGGTGAAGTGCAGTTAATTCTGAGTATACAGACGCAGCGGAAACAGAAACAGTAATAGTAAGAATAGCCATTTTATTACCCCATTAAGAGCTATTACGGCATTGCCATTGTCGTTGTCAGAGCGATAGGGTTTATTAAGCTCTGTCACTTAAAACATTTGTGTCACTTTTACGAGGGATTGTAATAAAAGTGGCGCAATTGTGATTTCACTCTTTCCTATTTAAATAAACATATCTCAAGATTAAGACAAGCAAATTGAACAACATTAAGAGTATTTGAAAGCTAAGACTATGATCTTGACATTGGTTTCATTATCATGTCACAGGAGTATTTTCTAATTACCAAATAGGGTGGTTTTCACTTGCACAATTTTTTTTTGAGACACACTGTATATGTCGAGATCCTGAGACAGAGGTACATGCAAAACACATGCATAAAAACACGCACACAAATCCACATCTATAAATACACGCATACTCCACAGACACACTTACACACTATGATCCCATGTACTAGGTGTTAAAAATAATATTTGTTAATTTTGAAAATTAATAACACAAAAACTGTACAACAGATTATACTGACATTGAGTATAGTTACAGCATAATAGTAAACATTTTTGTTTGAGGTGGTTTGAATATGATATCAGTGATCAGTTTTATGTAATTCATGCTTGTTTAAAAAGTTAGGGTTCAGATTTTGCTCAATATCCAACCCCCTGTACAAAATTGAAACTGTACAGAAATCAAATGGGGTGTGTGAGAGTGTGTGTCTAGTCCCAACAAAATAACATTAGACAATGTGTATGGATAGTGAATAAAGTCTAGCGGCTACTTAGTAATTGAATAATTAATAAGCATTTAGGTCTAGGCCCGGCTGTAGTGACATAAAACGATTGAATACCAATGGTTCTATGTGCGGCTGTTCGCTGTTCACCGCCATTGTCCCTATTGCTCATTGTGTGGTGCTAAACACACACTACTCACACACACCATTTGATTTCTGTACAGTTTCAATTTGCCAGGGGTTGGATATTGAGCAAAAATCTGAACGCCATAACTGTTTTAAAACTAAGCATGAATTACATTAAACGGGCTTAGTGAGGTATTTAGGAGGCAGAGACCAGCGGGCGGCAGAGACCAAAATGTCACTATCTGGCTGTAACTAATACCAATAGCCAGTATAATCTGTTGTACAGTTTTTGTGTTATTAGAGGTTCAAAAGAGGGAGAGAGAGAGTATTGTTTTTTTTTTATTTTAACACCTACGTACAATACATTCAATACAAGTTCATATAAATATTTATGTATTTTTGTTGATTTGAAAACCCATCAATAAGTTCATTGATCAAATTATCCCATATAAAATTTACGTGCCTGATGAGCTCGTATACAAATGTAATGATTTTAAAGTTTTAAAAGGGTGGTGAAATATCACGGGAAGAAGTAGCTTCTGCCATAAAAAAAAACTGAAAGAAGGAAAGGCACCAGGCTATGACACAATAACAGGAGAGGAAGTCAAAGAAGCAGGAGAAAAGGGAGTGGACGTCCTTCACGAACTGTGCAACAAAATATTGGCAACAGAAACTTTCCCTGAAGAAGTGGGGCAAAGTAATTATCACTCCAATCCTTTAAAAAAAGGAAAAACTGGACTGCGCTAACTACAGTTGTGAAGCCACCCTGGCAAAATTTTCACTTTTATACTACAAAGAAGAATAATGAAGAAAACGGAAGAAATCTTGACAGAAGTTCTCAAGCCGGTTTCAGACCAGGCAGAGCTACAGTGGACCAACTTTTCACCCTGAGTCAAATAGCAGAGAAATATCTCGAAGTTAACAAAAGTCTATACTGCTGTTACATCGACTGCTGTTTCATCGGAACATGTGCAGAAGATGTAAATAGAGAATCTGCAAACCGCTGGGTGCTGTTCAAAGACTTTACACCATCTGGCAATCAAAACACATCAAAAAGAAAACTAAACTCCAACTCTACCACACCCTCATACTATCTATCCTGTTGTATGGATCAGAAACTTGAAAACAGACTACTCGTCTTTGAGATGGCATGCTTACGCAAAATTATGGGGGTTACAAGACTAGACAAAATCAACAACAACACAATCAGAGAGGTGCTTGGGCACAAAAAAACAGTAATAGTCATTATCTCAGAAAAACGTCTCAAATACTTTGGTCACATCACAAGAATGGAACCTAAAAGATATCCTAGAGTTGCACTACATGTAGAGGAAAGAACCTGTGGGTCAAGACACAGAGGCAGACCACAGAAGAAGTGGATTGATTTTGTAAAGGCGGATTGCAAATCTAGGAACATCCAACAGTTGACGGCAGCTAGCCACTTGGCGTTTGATAGATATACCTGGCGGGCCATCGTGAAACAGAAACCATCGCACACCCTTCTGATGTGGACGGCTTAGGTCAAGGTAGGTCAAAGGGTGGTTGTTTTTATGTGATGAATACAGGCAGAATCTTTTCATATCAAAATTCCAAAAGCTAAGACATTGGGACTTCGCCCCTCGAAATTCTAGGTGCGTGTGTGTGTGTGTGTGTGTGTGTGTGTGTGTGTGTGTGTGTGTGTGTGTGTGCGTGCGTGCGTGCGTGTGTGTGTGAGTATCTGTTTCAGTTGCACCATGACACAGTATTTCATTTTACATACCATTTCTAAGGTCGTCTGCTTTTCCACGGTAATATCTTCAACCTCGATTAGCTGGTCTCCTTTGCGGAGAGCCTTGCTGCGATTTTTGCTGACTCTAGAAACATTTCATACAAATATAAAACACATAAGTATTCCTATGAAGTGGGGACCAGCTACGTAATTTTAAAGTGTATCTCTTACATCTTCAAAGAAATGCACGTCACGTGTGACTGATTCGTGTGCTCGAATATGTATCTGAGTGTGTGTGTGTGTGTGTGTGTGTGTGTGTGTGTGTGTGTGTGTGTGTTCGTGTGTGTTTGTGTGTATGTGTGTGCATAATGTGTGCGTGCGTGTGCGCGCGCGAGAGAGAACTTACGTGTATACGTATTCTGTGCAGCAACCTGAAGGTGTATCTACCGATGACCTTTGTTATTTTCTTTTTTTTCTACTTTTTTTCTCCTGTGCTTTCATTTTTTGTGTTTGTTTAGTTAGTTATCTGTTATTACTTCATATCAGTAACATAATTATAAACTGTGATAAAACAAAACAGTTAACAGAGGTTGATGATTTTAAGAAGCTATAATATGCTTCACTATAAGTTCCTTTATTTATTGTTTTAAATTTAAAAGTGTTGTATCGTAACACCAAAATATAGTAATGACACGTGTTACCCTTATTTGTGTGTATGTAGCCCCTCTCAGCTACATCACTGGAGTTTTTAACCCCCCCCCCATACTATCTATCTATCATATTGTTATCACTACGTTATTAAGTGTCTTAATAAAGACTAGCAACAGGCTTTTGCGTTGCTATGGTATTTGGCTGCGCTGCATGTGCAGTGCGCCCAAGGCTGCCACTCGTAGGGGAAATCCCCTACCGTAGGGGATTTTGGCCCTGTGTAGGTTGTAGGGGATACCTACGGGGAAAATGACCTTCTGTAGGGGAAACGTAGGGGTTTTTGACGATTTGTAGGGGATGTAGGGGGTTTTGACAATTTTCAGAAATATTTGTAATTTTTCCAAGGAAATCCGATTATATTCGCCCATTTTGACCATCTCCGCCGAAGAAATTGTCATCAATATTTTGCATTTCTAAGGTTATTTTTTAGGGAAAAACATACCTTCGTAGGGAAAAAGTCGATTTTGTAGGAGAAAACATAGGTTCCTATGGGAAAATATGGTTAATTAGGCGTAGGGGAAAAGTGGTGTCCGTAGTAGGAAATACGCATGCGGCGTAGGGGGAAATCAAAATTTTGAGTGGCAGCCCTGAGTGCGCCGCTAGTCGTCCTCTTTGCGGCGG
>JZLH01S0397228.1:2366-18040 GCA_001188425.1 Eucidaris tribuloides | reverse complement strand
CGACCTCTTACTCCATTATTGAATAGCGACCCTCTTTTATGATTATAATAACGCATTTCCATACATTCATGAATTGCGAACCCTCTTGCTCGATTATATATGCGACCCCATTTTATCATTATGAATAACGACCCTTCCCATACATTTATGAATAGCGACCCTCTTATTTGATTATGAATGCGACCCCTTTTATGATTATGATAACGATCCTTCCATACATTATGAATAGCGAGCCCTCTTCTTTGATTATGAATAGCGAATCTCCTTCATTGATTATGAATGCGGCCAACCCTCTTTTATGATTATGAAAGACACCTTCCCATACATGATGATAGCGACCTTTTCTTTGATTTGTGAATTTCGACCTCTCTTACTCGATTATGAATAGCGACCCTCCTTTTATGATTATGATAACGACCCTTCCCATACATTATGAATAACGGACCCTTCCATAGCATTATGAATTAGCGACCCTCTTACTCGATTATGAATAGCGACCTCCTTTTCCATTATGAATAACGACCCTTGTTTTTCGCATTGATGAATACTGACCCTTCCCATACATCTAGAATAGCGACCTTTTCTTTGATTATATGCGACCCTCTTTTTTCGATTATGAATAACTGACCCTCTTGCTTTGATATGATATAGGCGAACTTTTCTTTGAAATTATTGAATATCGACCCGCCGAGTACTCCATTACTGAATAGCGACCCTCTTTTTATGATTATGAATAACAGACCTTCCCCATTACATTATGATATAGCGACCCTCGTTTGTTCGATTTATGAATTAGCGCACCCCCGCTTTTAATGATTATGTAATCAACGGACCCTTTCCCATACATTATGAAGAGCTGACCCTCTTACTTTGATATGAAGTGAGCGAACTCTTATTTGATTTATTGAAGCGACCCTTTCCTTTGATTATGAATATCGACCGCCTTACTCGATCTATCGAAATAGCGACCCTCTTACTCGATTATGAATTAGCGACCCCTTTTCCATTATGAATAACGACCTCCCATGAACATTATGAATAGCGACCCTTTTCTTTGATTAGAATATGCGACCCTACTTTTTTCGATAAGACTGACTTTTTGATATGAATATCGATACTTTTCTTTGTCTGAGACTAGCGACCTTCTCGTTATGAAGCGACCTAATTGATATCGCCTTTATAAATAGCGACGCCTCTTCTCCTATTTAAATACGACTCTTTTTACGATTATAAATAGCGACCCTTAATGAATATGATTCTTTATGTATAGGGTCCCCTTTTGTATTATGAATAGGACCCTTTATTAATACGACCCTGATTGGTATTATGAATAGTGAACCTAGACTTATTATGTATATGACCCATCATGTCCTATTTATGGAATAGCGGTCCTTATGAATAAGAGCCCTTATGAACTGTGCGACCCTATGTATTATTAGAATAGCGGTCACTTATGAAAATTTTTTTAATGAATAGCGGTCCTTATGACTAGCGGGCGGACCCCGGTATGGGAGCCCATGTGGATTTAATTTGCTCCTTTTATTTTGCCCCCTAATTTAGTTTTAATTCCCATTATGTGATTTAATATAATCTAGTTCCCTTGTCTAATCATTATGTAATTGTTTGATAACGATATAATTAAGTTAAGTGCCCCGTTAGTTAATATTTTGAAGAATTTAAATGACCGTAGTTTGCCATGACGAGGTGGCCGATTTTGATGGCACTCGTCAGCGTAGGCGTAGCTAGCGCGAGGTCCCGTTCGCGTAATCTGTAATGAGAACCCGTTAGTAATGTAAATGTTTAACATATTGTGATTCATTGTGATTTATTGTGGCATTGCCAGTGGTTATGTGAAGGAGAAAGACACTCCATTGTTTTATGTTTCAATAAAAATGTTATTTGATCTTTGTAATTTCAACTGAACCTTGTCATCGAGTCATCTGTCTCATGTCTGGACTTTTCTGTGATTACTATGAATGACGAGCATGAATATGAATGTCCGTTGTGAATGTGATGATAGATGTCGAGGACGAGGTGATTCCCTGATTGTGTAACGTTGTGGATATTGAGCCAAGACCGTGTTGGTGATTGATTGATTGATTGTTGGATGTAATGTGATTATTGATTGACAGTTAATTACTGCCCTTGTGTTAATTGGAAATATTTGGTATCCCTTTTATTTTACCCTGTAGACCTGACCATTGGGATTGTAATTGCATATTTTCGTGGCAATAATGGGGGTGCTGATCTCACCCAAATTTCCGCTGCGCATTATTTTCTCTGTGTCCCCCCTCCCCAGTGGGCTCGGGTGCTACATGTACATGTATATTATACAAACTGTTGCGAGAAACATGAAAATAATACATCGTGTTCATATACATTGTGTATGTTCTTTTATATTTGTACACCCTACTCAAAAGTATAGCAACATACACTATAATGCATGTATTTTGAGTTGAAGGGGTCTTTCTATAATGACGTCCTAATGAAGTTTGTAATTGGAAAATAACAAATCATTTGAAAAGATATCAATGGACAATGTTTTCCCTTCCTTCTCCAGGGCGGAGAGATTATCAAGTGCAGGCGCACCCACGGCACAGGGGCTGGAACATAAAATTGTAACTTTTTTGCCTCCCTATAGGGGTGGGGTGTTTATTCACACTATAGCATCGTAATGCGGTTTCATATTTCCCGTGAAACGGTTTTGATGGCTTGGAAAGACTCCAGCAAACAAAAAATGTCAATGTGTTCCTCTGACGCGGTCTCAGACAGTAGACACCACGCCGCAAAGAGGAAAGCGCCTCCTATCTTCATAAGATAGTGATAATGAGGATAAGGCTACTGATATACAGATGATGGCCTTCTCTCCACATTATTATATCAAATGTACTAAAAAGTTGCATTACAGCAAATTTTTGGATGTTTGCAATAATAAACCGCCTTTAGAATTGAGAAAGATTGAGAAATTACAACTTGAGGAGGTCCTTTTCTGAAATATGGGGCGTATCCCCCTAATCACTATCTTATGAAGATAGGAGACGCTTTCATCTTTGCGGCGTAACGTCTTTTTTCTGAGACCGTGTCAGAGAAACACATTACCATTTTTTGTTTGTTGGAAGTCTTTCTTAGCCGTCAAAATCGTTTCACGGGAAATATAAAACCGAATTACGATGCTACTGTGAATTAACACCCTACCCCTACAGGGAGGCGAAAAAAGTTTAATTTTATAATCCAGCCCCTCTGCCGTGGGTGCGCCTGCATTTGATAATCTCTCCGCCTTGGAGAAGGAAGGAAAAAATGTTCATTGATTTCTTTTCAAATAATTTGTTATTTTCCAATTATAGACTTTATTAGGACGCCATTATAGAAAGACCCCTTCAACTCAAAATGCATGCGTTATAGTGTATGTTGCAATACTTTTGAGTAGGGAGGGTATGTTATTTGTAGAAATATTATGAAATTTATTTTGTGATAACATGATATATATCATTATATATATATATATATATTAACGAAATTAAACAAAGTGAATTTACGACAATTAAGATAACTTGATAAAATACCATGGAAAATTATAGCGTGCAAATTGATACGTGTAATACGCGACGAAATAATAGAAATTGCAGATATCAAGGGCCTCATTTACATCAAATAATTGTGAGTTAAATATACTTTAAAAAACATCGACTTTTATGTAACTCATTTGTACAATATGACATTGAATACAATGTATGATTAGTTACCCCTATCAACCATGTACGAAAAGGGAGAGAAGGAAAGATATTGAATATTAGTACAATTCATGTTTAGTGGTTCTGTAAGGACTACGTTGTAACGGGGATATTAAAGTGACTTTTATTTTATCTGTCCCTCTTTGTTGGTTAAAGTTAAATCCTTTTTTGTTGAGTCCATCTTTGGTATGGTCGCGGTGTGTAGTGACGGCGCACCGCGGCGGCGGCGGTGGTGGTGGTGTTTGTAGTGCCACACTATATCAAGTAGAGAGACATAGGCATATGCGGACCATTTTAATACGAAAACACTTCTAACAGTTATCTGCTTTCTAAAGTTACTCGAATGTGGGGTGGTGCAGGATGTGTTACGTTACCTTAACCCACCACTCCCACTACCCGCACCTCACCAACCCACACCTCAACCTCAGCCACACCCACACCCCACATCCACACCACCCCACACTCCTAACACTCCCACCACTCCCGCCACCCCTCAATCCACCAACCCAATACCCATTCGCCCAAATACGGTAGTTTTTCATGTTTTCAGTCATTAATATCTTTAATTTACATATCCCAATCCTCACCTTGCTCCACACATAATCAAAGAGTGCTTGCTGTTGTTGCAGTGAATATCCAATTCATGCGCAACTAATTATCAGGTCCTTTTCAAAAGTGGGCAGTGCTCACTCAAGATGAACCGATTCCAGACTTTTTGATGTCTTGTGAAAGAAGAGGTTTTACAGCTTTCCATATGTAAAAAAAATTTTCAAAAATTCAAAATAATTTTATTTGGGGGCCATTTTAAAAGTTTAACGTTTTTTCTGGGACACTCGGTAAAGTGAGAATTTATTCTGAAATGCCTTTAAAATACTTAAGATCGTTCAATTTTAATTCTAAACAAAAAAAACTCAAAAGCTCCCGCTCAGTCACTTCGCTCCCTCGCTTGCACTTTTCCTTAATAATTTCAACATTTCGGCCCCGGAAAATTACTGCGTATGACCTTCTTTTAAAGGTAGTCTCCACTGCATGATAGTATGGTTATAATTAATCATTTTGAAACAGTGTAGTTCTCCAACTTTTAAAATATATTGATTAAAATGTTGGTTTTAAGGTGTATTATTATTATACTGGCAGACAGAGACCAGCAATCTCTGCCCGAACTAAAGTACACGGTCGTAAATTGGGAGGAGGGGGATGGTGGATATATCCCACTACTTTTCGGGAAGGGGGATGATCTGTACGAATATACCCCCACTTTTCAATAAAAAAAATTTTTGTGTACATTCTATTATGAATAGGTCTAACATTTATAACATTTTAAAATGCTAAAGATATTGTTGTCTGAATATCTCGATGTTTCCGATTTTCTCTCATTCATGTTCATTACTAACGTGTTTTCCATCGGTCCAAATGGGCATTATATCCCTATTCCTATTTTGTGCACAGATAACGCAAAATGTGGGATTAGTGAAACATCGTATTATCAACCAAATGTAGGAAACCAGCTCAGATATTTTTTAATACATCTTTTAATGTGGTCGTGATTTTTGGCTCAGAATTTTAAGAACTCTTTAAAGAAATTTCTAGGATTATTCAAAATCATGTGCCGTGGGGCAGAGCAAGTATTCCCCGTATTCCAGGAATTTGGGTATCCACTATCATTTTCAACTTCTCATAAAACCCCCCAAAATATTTCCTTTCTACAATCTTTTCTTTTTTGACAATTGTGCTTTTGAATCATTTGCATTAAAATGATTTCTTAGAATGAGTGTCCCCTTTTTATTTCTATAATCCTTTTCTTTCCAGATAAAAACAATTGTCGATTTTTCCACCTCTGTTAAGCCTCACCTGTGACAAGGGCCCTTTTTCACATTTTAGAGGCACCCGTTCTAATTTAACTGCCGTTACCGCCTTTTGTTAACATGGTTAAGTGATACTGGTCTTAAAATACTGTACCCCCTTTTCCTCTACAATTTTTGCACCGAATTTGTAACAACTTAAATCAAGTTACTCTAATTTCTAAGGCTCGCTTGCTACCCTCACTCGCATTAATATTTGATATTGCTTGAAGGTCTCTCTTTGAATCTGAGACATGTCAGAAACATTTTCCTCTTTTATAAGATGTTATAGAACACCATTCAGTCTCACAGGTCCTAAAAATTTTTCTCGCTCGCTCCGTTCGCTCGCACATTGATATAGGCCATGGAAACCCAACTACAAAACTTGATGCTATGCATATATAACAAAGCAAAAGATCGAGAAACACATGACGTGAAAGGTCGAAAATGTAATTGCAACAAAAGCTATATGCCAGTGTTAAGAGACAGTGGTATATTTTGCACGTTGTAGGTGTCCTCTTTTCAAGAAGTAGCCCTTGATTTGGGGTGTCTTTAAGGAGATATATTTTGTTTGCCTGGAAAAATTTGTTCCATGTAAAATGGTGGAGGTAAATCAGAGACACAAGTCGCCTTGGATTGATTTTAAATCCATCAAAAAGCCAAAAGGAAAGAAGGCAAGCTAGAGTATAAGCTAAAGTTACTCATTTATATGCACAACAAATGCCAGCCGATTTTGGATTACGAAGTAAATCAGAAAGAATATCAAGTCAAACAAGATTATAAAAATAACTTTGTGCAGCAAAATTAGGAGTGAACCCAAAACAATCTTCAATTGTAGCAGACGTTTTCTTAGATCATCATTTACTACTTAAATCCTGGAGAAAGGTGGTGTTAAGATTTTTGAAGATGAAGATAAAGTCAACGCGGTGAATGACTTCGGAAGACCAATGTAGTAGTATGAATGATGAACCATATAATTATGATGCATTCAATTCCTTTTATGTACAAACATCTTATCCCACCGGGAGGGGGGAGACACTGTCATTACATGGTGTACACCATGCGCGTGTATGGACTTTCAAAATAGACCATAGAATAGAATACGAGCAAGTATCCTTCGATCTCAGCATAACCTAAACACGTATTCAAGTCTGAAAAGATACCCTTTGCAAGTCAACCTTCTGTAGAATACCCTAAACAGTATTCAAGTCTGAAAAGATATCCGTTTCAATTCAACCTTCTGTAAAAGGTATACCCTTTTCCCCTGATTTTGGCGATTTTGATACCCCTTTCACTGTACGAGCGTACATCGCCAGACCTGGAAAAACAACCCTTTTTACGCGTTTTTTTTTCACACACGCATGGTTTACACGTTGTAATGACAGGAACATATCAGTTGCAGAAGTGTGGGAAAAAAATAAGTCCTTATAATCCAATATGGCTTCGGACCCAGAAGGGATACACGTTCATATGCAAGAAAAGGTATTGATTTTGATGTATACCTCTAGCTGGTATGCTATGTAATGTAAACTGTGTCAATATCGTAATGACCTTTGCTCATTTGTATTATGCAGAAGAAAATAAACTCAAACTCAACATTATTTTGAAAGACACATTATTTTGGCTTCGTATTTCAACAATGAAATAATATCTCGAAGAAAGCTGATTATTTTACAATTTTGAAAAAAAAAATGATTGCAATCCCTTGTTTTAACCAGAAAGACTAGTTTTTGACTGAAATGTACAATGCTGTAATACATGATGAGAGTTAAATAAACGCTGTTTTGGCGTATTCTTATTCCTACCAAAACCGAATTCACTATAAACAGTGATAAAGGAGAAATTAAGAAAAGGAAATATTTTGTCCAAGTGGAGTTTGCCAGGTGAGTACTTGCAGAAAACCAGCCCAATTACAGATTTTGAGTAAATGTTGATTATTTTCGGATCAAAGAAATAAAAACACACTAATGGAGTTTTTTCATTGAGAATAGATAGAAGAGATACCATAGATATATTCGGACAATTTTAATATTAGAATATTTCCACCTATTATCCTTTGCAAAAGTTACCCATAGCAGAACGAAAAAGATATTTCTGTAAGGATATCAAACTAAAATTAAATCATAAAAGTAAAATATAATATCTGGCAATAGCTTCTTAGTTTATAAATGCACTTCTTTTCGTTACATGAACATTATTCATGATATATCAAACCTACATAGTGATACCACTACGTTTCGTAGACTTTTGGGGTGGTAAATGGTTGCATCACTATGGAAAATAAAACATAAGAAGTATAAATTTATGGCACTTCATATCTCTCATTAACGTCGCTGATTTGATGAAAGAAGTTATGAGGTGCAAAAGAATTGTAAATAAATCTTACCCACGGTTAGGTTCTTTGTTAGAATTCTGCCGCTCAGGCAATGATGGTGGATTTCGTCTTGCTTCTGGCTGAAGTGAAGGAACATGGCCTGTTTCGTTGATATCTTTCGTTGAAGTAACATTATAAAATATATAATAATAGTGGTGAGATTTCTAATACCATATAGTTATTCGGTACAAGTAATTCATGTGTACATATTACGTCAGTCTCCTATAAGAAATAATGGGATAAATTTAACATTAGGAAATTACAGTATCGTTTAAGCATAAAATTGAAGTAGTCTGTACGAAAAATAACCGAAAATATCATGATGGTTGGGTGCTAATTTTCGGTGTAATTATACGGTTAACCATTACTTTTTACCGTCAAAAGTCTGTTAATATTATTGATAATAACAATGATGATGATGATGATGATGATGATAATAATAATAATAATAATAATAATAAAATAATAATAATAATAATAATAATAATAATAATAATAATAATAATAATAATAAAAATAATAATAATAAAATAATAATAATAATAATAATAATAATAATAATAATAATAATAATAATAATAATAATAATAATAATAATAATAATAATATAATAATAACGTCTTATTTACCCAGGGTAGCTTCTTCAGTCAAATAGACTGCTCTCCCAGTAATTATAATTGTTATTATTACCCTTCTTTGTTCTAGAATGCCGAGCGCCTGGCTAGAAGGCAGAAGGTATAATGTTTCTAAGTCTTTGGTATGACCCGGCCGCACGTTTCCGTTTTACACCCTTGCGAAGGCAATCTCAGCAATAATAGCTACAAAGCGACTAGTAGAGTCTACGTTTATTTACATTATCAGCTGGGCGCGCAATGCAAATATCCGCACCACCGATATCTGCACAACATGTGCAAATCAAGCTGAGCTACTACTGTATGTATACTGGTTCAACACGTTCATCTCTCGAGCTCGAGTCGAATGCTTGATTCATTTGCCTTTCCGAATTGTGTGTAATTTGCTCACTCACTGTCATGGAAGAGGAAGATAACATCCAAAGTTGAGACACAGTCTCAACTCTATTTTTTTTGTTACTGCGTGTTATTTATCAAATGATAGTGAAATAAACAAAAGTGGAACATGTACTGTACTAAGAATACATGTCATCCATTAGTTTGTGTGTGTGTGTGTGTGTGTGTGTGTGTGTGTGTGTGTGTGTGTGTGTGTGTGTGTGTGTGTGTGTGTGTGTGTGTGTGTGTGTGTGTGTGTGTGTGTGTGTGTGTGTGTGTGTGTGTGTGTGTGTGTGTGTGTGTGTGTGTGTGTGTGTGTGTGTGTGTGAGTGTGTGCTGGAGGAGCGGGCAATGCAATATGGTGCACATCAGGTTCTGATCACGTTTTTATACATGTAATTATGTTTGTTATTTTTTTATTTATTATTACAAGTGTATTAGCTAGCATTTTAATACGATTAAGGGGAAACTAACTGGACAAACTGTACTTTTGATGATTTTGTTGATTATAAGTTGCTACAAGTAGTTTTTCCTTTGTTTTCATATTATAATTATAATCAGTAGTAGTAGTAATAGTATTGGTTTAGTATTTAATGATAATAATAATAATAATAATAATAATAAATTTAATAATAATAATAATAATAATAACATAATTATAATATAATAATTATCATTATTATTAGTAGCAGTTGTAGAGTCGTAGTAGAGTAGTAGTAAGTAAGTAGTAGTAGTAGTAGTGGATAGTCGTCGTCTAGTCTCGTCGTCGTCGTCGTCGTAGTAGTATAGTAGTCATCGTCGTCTGTAGAAGTAGAAGTTAGTATATTATTTGAAATTTAAGTATTAAGTATTACATTTCTTCTTATTATATTTTATTTTAGTATGTTAGTAGTAGAAAGTAAAAATAGGATACTCATTATAATTAGCATCATTCTTGGAACAGTTATAAGTGGAGAACATCTGGGCAATAAGATTTAATAAGATTGTTGATTATAAACTGCATATTTATTATTAATATGTAATCATAATTATTTTATTTATTATTATATCTACTTATTACTTATTTATTATTATTATTATTATTACTTATTATTATTAATTATTATTATTATAATTTTTATTATGATTTAGTAGTGGTCAGAAGTATATCTATTATTATTGGTATTTTTGAAATAGTTTTAAGTGGAAACATCTGGGCAATAAAATTTTAATAAGAATTGTTGAATTATAAACTGCATTAGTTTCTTCTTCTTCTCTTGTTTCTGCTTCTCTCTCTCCTAATATTATTTTATTATTTATACTCATCATCATCAATCGTCCATCATTGTTATGATTTTAGTGGAGTAGTAACATGTAGTACTAGTAGCAGTAGTAGTAGTAGTAGTAGTAGTAGGTATTGTTGTTGTTGTTGTTCTGTAGTGGCAGTAGTAGTAGTAGTAATGTATAGTAGTAGTGTAAGTAGTGTAGTATGTAGTAGTAGTAGTAGTAGTGTTGTTGTTGTTGTTGTAGTTGTAGTAGTATCGGTGCAAATAGTAGGAGTAGTAAGACTAGTATATTTTTATTCATCTTCTACAATCATTTTGAAATTTGAAACAATTATAAGTGAAAACAACTGTACTTCTACATGTAGATTCTCCTTTGTTTTGTACTTATGTTCATTATTATTAGGCCTACTAGTTACTAAATTAATTTTTGGCTTATACGCCACTGCAAAACATGTGCGGATTTGATTCATATGACTTGACTCTCGGCTTCTCTGTACATGAACTGCCGTGTAGCCACTGAACTCTGTGCTGGAGTAATATAGAGTAATATAGAGTGCATGCAGTGGTGTGGGCACGAGCAGTGACAGAATCATTGTTTCGACCGCTCAATGCTCATGCGTCATAACTAACCAGCAAGGTGTGTAGACTCTTCACTATTCGCTTTGTAGCACTTATTGCTGAGATTGCCTTCGCAAGGGTGTAAAACGGAAACGCGCGACCCGGCCGGGGCTCGAACCTGCGACCATGCAGACATGAGACGCACGCTCTAACCACTATGCCATCACACCATTAACGTGCAAAGTAATATTGACAGACTGTTTGCCATATGAAATAATGGTTAGCCGATAATTAAAATACCGGTCACCGGTCGACCGTACAAATTACTGTGAGAATGCTGTAATAAGTTGCAACACATCCATCTTGGAAAAAAATAAAACAAAATTACCGGTATTTTCAAGTTAACAGTGTCCCTCAATTTGCAATATATGCTCAACTTATTCCATAACAAGATTTCGTGGACGCTCGCGTGTCCAGTATTACAAATTTTGATATCTTGGATGTTAATTTCCCATTCGTGTTTTGTAATGTCAGATATCAGTTATCAACCGTTCCTTCCCCGGTCTAGTCAAAATTAACTCATCAATAGTTAATGGTCTTCACTTGCCCATTAATGTATCTACCGCAGCTGGACGCGATTGATGTGTCGGTTGCTCTCCATCATATTTGCCTTTTTTGCCTTTTTGAATTGTTAGTGGTACCTAAAAAAAAATACAAAAAACAAGAGTTATAATACTTCATGTTTCAGACTTTACGGTGATGGTGAAGCAGGCAAGTCAGTATAAGTGTTCTTACTTTTCTTTCTGATGATTCAGTAGAATTGGTATCTAATGTATAGAGCGTTAATAAGAACAGCTTTGGTGGTTGTAGTGACGTAACAGGAGTAGCAATAAAATAAGCAGTAACACAAACTGTATAATATATAATTTGTATCTTTAGTAGTATGTGCAACGATATTATACTTAATTTGTAACCAATTTCGCCCGGTCACCGAGCCGCAGCCACCAGACACCGCTGGTTTTTAGGGCATCGGTCAGTCGCCGCTGAAGTTTTAGCGCGCAGTTAAAATTTTGGCAGCGCCTGCTCGATTTCACTCGCCGCCCAAAACACGCCCGGTGCCCGGGCGGCCACCGATCTAATCGAGCGGTCGCCGTCGAACGATTTAGGTCAAAAATCGAAGCCGCTAAATCAATGGCTGGCGAGCGGTCGCCACCCGGTCGCCACCCTGTCGCCGAACGGTTGCCGTTGGGAGATCGGCCGGTCACCGGGAGGATAAACTCAAAATTGGTCGGCATCCGGATGGTGTCTGCTCGGCGTATGCCCGGATATCGCTAATGCACTCCTCAGTGTGCTCCACAAGAGACAACAGCTAGATTTTTGTACGAAACTTTCAAAAAGGGCACATGCATTTTTTACAGTTTTCATTGAATAAAAATGCCAAAAGCACAGGAAAAACCAAGGGAGCAGGGGGGAAAGTGTGTATTGTTACTGGGGCATTATAACCAGGTTGCCTGTGAAAAAAAATATCCTGGTAAAGAGCCACGGGTTTTTTTTTTTTTGTTTTTTTTTTTTTTAGTTTATGTATGCTGGGGTCAGATTTACGACTATTCTCGCCAAATCGACGATAATATAGTTTATGTTATTTTTCATAAATTATTGTTCGTCAAAGAACGGATAAAATATTTTTTATCATAATAACGGGTCTTGTATTTCATATATATTCGGATGTGTATAATTTTCCAGTTTTGATAGAAATGGATTATTCCACATAAACAGCGCGTGTCCCTCTTGCGCCCTCTGATCAGTTCGATCCTAAGGCACGAGAGGGTGCTACTGTGCTTGTGAACACGGATAATTACTTTGAAGTCCGAGAGAATAAGAGTAAAATATGTAAGCAGAAAGCCCCAAACGTACAAAATTAAGGAGAATTTGCCGGGTGTAAGAAAGAAAATAGAAATAAAACGAACATTGGTGGGCTGTGTTATTTGCTAGTGCCAAAGTGTGTAGGCCTATAGCTAATGAATTTTGGTGCAGTTAGGGGGTGGATATTACATTATTTATTATTATGATAATTATATCAGTGCATATTCATTACTAATGTAATGTTATGTTTCTATATTAGATGGCTAGTACAGTTACGAAGATGTGATTGGTCCACAGCTCGTCACATGATACGCTTTGCTAGGATCGCAAATGTAATATTTTCACAGCTCGTTATATTTTCCCAGCTGAATATATTTTTCGAATGTCGAGCGCCCTCGTACGGTTCAACACGACCCATGTGTGTGTGTTGGCTATGGAGAAAGCTTCACCGTGCGACGCAAACCGCTGAAAGTGCCTTTTCCCCTTAAAAATTGACATAATTAGTCAAACTGATATTTATCTTCCATATGGAAATAGAGAAAAAGTATCTGTCTTTCAGATTCATACAAGTTTACTGGCAGGCAGGAATGATTTGGTGTCATTTTTTAACATTTGTCCATAATTTTCGGCCATCGGCGTAACTTTCAGCCAATACTTGAGACGCGCGTGATGTCACTACGTGTTGTGCAATCGGTATCGTCTGCTAAACTGAGCTTGGTGACGATTTTCTTTCCTCAACGTCGACACCAAACTTAAAATCACTCACTATAAACGTAATCAAGGCCATCTAATATAACAAATATTAACTGGTAGGGGGTGTAATGTAACAATCTTTGGACCGTCATATTTACCCTCAGCGCTGCGCGCTTCGGGAAAATATAACTCCCTGACGCTCCAAAGAATGTTATATTACACCCCGTACTAGTCAATATCTGTATAATACTATTCGTATTATTACCAGTGGCGTAGACAGGTCGTCGCACCTAGGGGGATGATTTGCTATCCAGAGGGGTCGATCATTATGCATGTGAGCGCGCGCGTGCACACACACACACACCAGCACCCACCCACCCACCCACACACACACACACACACACACACACACACACACACACACACACACAACACACACACACACACACACACACACACACACACACACACACACACACAAACAAACAAAACACGCACGCACACACAGACATACCCGCACGTGCACACACAAAGATACAGACGCACAAGAACATACACGCCACGCCCATATCAGGTAGTTTTTAAAAGGGGGTGCGTAAGAAAAGAAAATGGACCTATAGGGGGCCGCAGGACTCTTTTAAATTCGGGGAGGAGCTTTTTTAATGCGGGTGAATTCCAGGGGCTCGCCTTAAAATGTCACAGGGTCGCTCAAGGCTTTTATCAGTTTCATGGGTTTATTTTGGCCCTCTGCTAACACTATTTTTTGTGTAGTTGACAGTCAACAATAATTAAAACCCACCAAGAGGGGTGCTAGAAAATTATTGACACTTCATCCGAAGATATAATTTTATAATCTGATATTTTTATAGCCGGTCATTTAAAAACATGGTGATAATTTATGGAGGTCAGGGGGCAGAGCCCCCTGAAGCTCAGGAGTTTTAGGGGTTTTATTTTGACTCTCTGATAACACTAGTTTCGCGAAATGGACATTCAACAATAAGAGCCGCGTATATTCATTTTGACAAAATTAGCATTAAACTACTTAGTTCCAAATCATTTTTCCTTGAAAAGCAAGGGGGTGATTTTGCAGGCCATTCCTCCCTCGGCCAAAGTGGGGGATATATCCAGCCTCCGCCCAGGATTTACACCAGAATCCATTGCAAACGTTGTAATACCACACCGTTAGGAGCAGACGACAGTTGTTTTGGGATTAGAAATACGAATGTACTAAGGAAATATAGGTGACACGACGACGATAATGATAATAATAATGATAATGATAATAATTATATCAATAATAATTATAACTACATGATCTAATGATGATAACAATGACAATAATACTGATAATAATAATTATAATGAAAATCATCATAATAATAATCATAATAATCACATTAATACTAAACAAAAGTAATAATAAGAATAGAACTGATTAAAAATATATTTATTTCTCTGTGAAACCAGGGGGAGATGATCGTACATGTCATCCCCCACCTTGTGAGGTCAGGGGGATGCATACCCCCCACTCCCCCCCCCCCCCGTTGTCTACGCCCCTGATTATTACTATACTATTGGATCGACGAAGGCTTATGAGGACAGATCAAATATTTTCGTTCTGTGAACGAAAGATATAATGGCCCTCTGGATATTTCCGTTCTCTGAATACTACACTTTATATACATTTGTAACGCAAGGTGTTTTGGATCGGGCCTCAACTTCCTTTGACAGAGGGAATTAATTCAATTGATTATATTGGAATGTTGGTGTACTATCAATTTACTTTTAGTATTTGTCCTTTATTTATTCATTTTTTGTTCTTTCACTTATGTTTTGATTTTTGCTTGTAATTTTTAATCATTGATAATTGTTTATGTACTACTTGATTTTGTTAATTCAATGAAACATATGAAAGAAAAAATAAGCAATTATTTTGGAAAATAACCATTAAAAAATACTACACTTTATAAGGACGCCATATTTTGTCCTTTAAACATACTCCACTGGGCTACTACCACGACATTTTTTGATTGATGTTGCAATTTTCAGTGGGTTTACGGTGTGAAGACTCTGTTTTTCGATTGGAACAAAATGTAGTTTGAGGTCAGGTACAGGGAAAGGGGGTTCAACTTCGGTATCGGACATATCGCTAGCTGTAGTGAAATAACCTGTTTGGTTATCATAATTGATTCTATAAGTGCTACCTTTGCGTGGGCGTTTTCCTCGACGTCTACTTTTTTACACTTTCGTCGGCAGTGGGGATGCTAGAAGCATCTGCCTCAGCCCTCGTAAGCAATTCAGGTCTACTATAACCCAATGGCGGTTTTCCGCCATTTTATATG
>JZLH01S0397206.1:0-13652 GCA_001188425.1 Eucidaris tribuloides | reverse complement strand
AAGTATAGCACAGTAGAATATGTGATCGGGTAGTCGTTTCTTTATATTTTGTTGGCCAAACTTTCCATCTTTTTTTCATTCATAAACACATATATTTTGTTAATACTGTTATTTGTCGATAAACAAGAGAAATGAAATATGTTCCGCAAGGTGATGTTACTTAATATGAAGTTGAAATATAAGATTGATCAGCTGAGAGCAATGAAAATGGGGTGTGCAGTATAATTATATAATAAAAAGCTGGGTATATCAATTACAATTATATCCAACTTTAAAAATAAAGATAACAAGAAAAACATAAGAAGCTGATACACAATTCCCTTTATGTCGGGTGGGGATTGGGGGCATGGCCTGTACCCTGAATCTGTTAATTACTGCACGATGATGTATACCTTTTTCATATCTTCGTAGAATGCGAAACAGACGTTCGGTTCGTCGCGTATTTTCCAGAAATCAACCACGTGCTCGTACCACGGTCCAAATACAGTATCTGCGAAATAATGAGCAAGAGCAAGGAGTGAATGTTGTTTGTAAACACAGAGATTCCCAGCACCCTTTCATAGCACAAACGTACCACTCAATTATATCTGACTGTAATGCAATAGAGCCTATATTGCATCTTTTGTAATAAGTTATAACGTACATCCCCTTTCAGGTGAATTTAATAAATTTCAAAATGCAGCCTAAAAGGGACTTAATATTTAGGTGCGATTATTTTGTCCTAAAGGGAACAAGAAAATATTGGCTTGGAATTAACAGCCATCTGGATCATGCAAGATTTGGTTATCATTTTTATTTTCGTATGTACAGCCCATGCTTGGCATCCCAAAGGCTGACTTGCACATGACACGTAATTTTGGACCACTATTCTTCAAAACAAGGCTGCAAATATATGTAATGCAACAGTAGTATAACAAGCAATAGGCGGAATTATTGTTATTGTAATACAAACAGATTGCATTCTAACACTCTCAATGGATGGATAAAGGGAGCCCATTCGAAAGTTTGGGTCCAATATGAGAAAAAGCACCCCCCCCCCGTATGATTGATTCGTGGCTATTGTATTAGAGTGTTGTTCGAGAGGAGCCTGCGTAGTGGAGGAGCTTGAAGACAGCGGAGAGCAGAAGATTGCAGTATGTACTGTGGTTGTAAGTCTGTGCACCCTACATTTCAGACACAAACATTACATGCAATTCAACAAAAAGCTACTAAATTATGTTTTTGATATAATGCTGCATATCTGAGGAATAACCCTGCCTGAAAATTGTACGAAAAAACTCACTTTTATCATGTTTTTGAAGACGATTTTTTTTTTTCAATGTGTCACTCGACTCGGTAGCGTAAAAACGGTTCCTAAATCTGCGCACATGTGCATTGGCTATGTAATTTGCGCGGAGCGGTGATTTGCGTGAGCGCCTCAAGAAATTTCGAATTTCGGGAAATTGCGCGCATATTTTTCGAAAACACCGACAAATCGTGAATGATTATTTCATTTTCGAGACGTTTGTACCAATAAAATGATTATTTGAGTGTGAATTTGTGGTTTTGCAGATTTAGGACCCGTGCAGATTTAGGGCACTTGACCATACATGAAAAACCATCGGGGTGTTTCATAAAGCTGTTCGGAAGTTTCGAACGACTTTACGCACGACTGGTGATACCTTCTTGTGTTACATGTAAATACATGAGAAACCGATTAGCACCCAAGAAAGTATCACCAGTCGTTAGTAAAGTTGTTCGTAACTTACGAGCAGCTTTATGAAACACCCCCAGGAGAAGTTGAATATGATGCGTTTTTGTGCAGGTAGCCAATGAAGAGTGCGAAGAACTGGAGTAATTTGATTTATTTTTTTGAGAGATGGTTAGTCTTGCTGCAGATTTCTTTTTTCTCAACGGAATGTAACAAAAGGAATTATTGCAGCCATCACTTCAGGAATGGTTGCTCTCAAATGCCTGTTACAGAACAGCTATCCGAACTACCAAAGATCTATTCAAACTATCGAAGATAAAGCGTTTAATGAGGTTAATCGTTCCACACGCTTACTCCGAAGTGGCTTGTTTTGTTTTATTCCGTACCAAATTCCAAAAACTGTACAAAAACCTACCTCCACTCATACATCCAGCCAACATATCTTCAAACTTCAAGAACCCTGACATTGCTTTGTTTCCAACGAAGTTATACGCCGATGTCACCACGTCCTTTGGGTTACGCGCAACGTATAAGACCTATGCACAAAATAAGATGGAAAATACAGTCATGGACAAAAGTTTGAAATATATTTTTCATTGAAATTGTTGGAAGCTGTCTAAAAATGCCTCGTGGGAACCAAATGAGTTGAAACGTGTTTATTGTACTGATCAGGGTGTATACCAAATTTTACAGCAGTTACATTGAACAGTGTAGTATATGACTGCTTTGATTCTTGCAATTCCCCTTTGAGATGAGCTAGGGACCGTTACTACACTTAATTTCTGATAATTCGTTGAAACTATCTAAGAGGGGGGGGGGGGTACACAGAGACTTGCCCCTTCTCTCACAATTTTGACAATTAAAAACAACTCATAAAATTTAATGCAGGGATACTTTTAAAAAGCAGCGCAAAACACTACAAAAACCATTAATCTCAATATAAAAAAAATGTAAAAAAGCATATCACTTTTTTACTTTTGCCCTCCCCATCCCGCGTGTGTATGTGTGTGTGTGTGTGTGTGTGTGTGTGTGCGTGTGTGCGTGTGTCTGTGTGTCTGTGTGTGTGGGTGTGTGTGTGTGTGTAAAGGCATAAATTTGAATACATGCGTACTTGCGAGGCATTTCACATCTACATGTAACCTGAAATTATTCGTTTGTGGATTTTGCAAATAGCTTCAAGCTTGATACATCCTGGTGTTGGAAGTACGTTTGCCGGAAAATTAGAATCCGAAGGTTTTTTTTTTTCAAACAGGTCTACTTGAGATGTCACTGTCATATAATCTTATTCCGTTATCTGGGAAGCGATTGTAATTTGGATGTGTAGGAATATCGAGGAGGAATCCCGGGGAGGAATACTAACCTTCGCGCGTTTTTCCAAGTTGGGCGGCAACAGCTTCAATGGCAAATGTGCCAAGATTACTCTCGGAGAAGGAGCTTTCTCAACAATATTAAGAAAAGGTTCCATATTGATTGGTCGTTGTTTTTCTTCTTCCGAAGTCCATGCCAGATCTTGAGCCATATTTATCATGGCGATAGTTGACGTGTACGTTGTTCTGTTGATTTTCTCGGGATGCCCGTCCACCAGTATCAGCCCGGCCACTTCGGCCATCCAGTGGGTACCTGAAAGAAGGAATCATGACATGGAAGTCCCAGGAGAATGGAAATGACAGTTTGACAATTTTTTGAATTTAGTTCACGTTGTGCTTAACCACTGATAACATGCCCTTATATAAACTTGTTTCCGATATACTAAGAGTATTGAGTTGTAATTTTAGGTTAATGAAGCCACTGCTCACCAAAATTTATTTATTCCAAGATTGACTCAGACGTCAGGTTGCAGCTGCTTGTGTCTTGTGCAAAATCCCTGTTAAGCAGTGTTCAATGGACTTCAATAAATGAAATGCTCCCTCCGCCTCCGCTCACACAGGAGGAGAGCAACCAGGGGCCTGTTTCATAAAGCTGTTCGTAAAGTTACGAATGACTTTACGAACGACTGGAACATGTTCTTGGGTGTTACACTAATCACATTCTTAATCATTTAGCACAAGAACTGATCACCAGTCGTTCGTAAAGTCATGCGTAACTTACGAACGGCTTTATGAAACAGGCCCCAGGGCCAGTACTACATTTATCACATTAATATTTATTACATTAATATTTATAACATTTATTATGATGGTGATTATTAATCATATTAAAGGCATTGTATAACAGTGTTTCCAGTTTAAAAAATCTGAGCTACATGATTCCCCATGCTACTAATGTCTTTGATATGGTCTAAAAATGAAGCCCTGAAAAAATTACAGTGTAAAACAATCATTAAGTGCTTTAAAAAAGTGAAAATCATTGAGAGACCATTCCAGCTTTTCTCCATAGACTGCTGTGTTGCAGAATTTCCTATCGCCTGATATAAAATTAATATGCCAATTTGTATCTGCACATATTGTACTAGTGACAGCATAACTGTCCAAACTTTTGTGTTCTAGTGTGTTTATTTGTCCATTCAAACACTGTCATATATGTCAGATAGCAAAGTTCGACAATTTTTTAAACGGGTCTTCCACAGTGTTATATAGTGTCTTTAATATCATTATTGTTATTAATAATATTATTAGTAGTAGTAGGATTATAATTACTATTACAGTTGTTGTTGCTGTTATTACCATTATCATGTTATTACTATTATCATACTTAAACCGTCCACAGGGCCTAGGGAAAAGATAACGATGCGATTTATTCCGTCACAAAAAAAACCCGGAGTTAGGGCGAACGTTGCACAATTAAAAGACACAACGATTCCCCGCCCTCCCCAAATGCTGCAAATAAATAATATTATTGTCATCATCATCATTATTGTTATCATTATGATTTTCATATCATCATCATCATCATCATCATCATCATCATCATCATCATCATCATCGTCGTCATCATCATTTTATAGTACTATTATTACCATTTTTCTCCCTAAAACTATTACTCTTAGTTCGTTTTTTTTTTTTTTGGGGGGGGGGGTCTAGTTTTTCAGCATTTACAATTTGCAATAATAAACGGAACGAAAAGAAAAGAAAGTGACTCTGATAATCTATATTGTGCCAGGCGGTAACCATGCTGCTCTACGTTTACTTTAAAACTTTACAATCACTATTTTTGACGAATGCACACAAAATTATGTTCATGACACACCACCACGAGGGAAGTGAGAATGTAGACCACGAACGGATAAACGTTAATTTGTGCTTGGTTTTGACACGGTATATGCACTTTCGGGGTTATTAAGGTAATGACACCAATATCAAGTGTCTAGAACCGTTGAGAGTTTTTGTTTTAAACGTCCATAGATATACTTGGGGGTGAAAATATCATGAGGCTTGAAATAAAATGAAACAGAGTGTCTATACGGGAGGCAGGTAAGCCCTGTTTTTGGCACATATTATACAAATATATACTGATACGAGAGTCTCTGGTTGAAACTATGACGAGCCCAAGGTTACGTGGACTGTACTATTTTCCCGAGGGGCGCAGCCCCGAGGGAAAATAGCTAACAGTCAACGTAACCGAGGGCGTCATAGTTTCAACCAGAGACTCTCAGGATAGGATATAAGTCATCGAATTAACAGGGAAATTACACAAAGAAAAAAAAGGAAAATGAAATGTACTTACGGTAACCCCTACGAGTAAGTGTGTGTCGCACGACATACAGGTGCACGATATTTTTACTTGCGGTACGGATAGGGATACAATTCCATTGACGTATACTCTAGTTAGTCGAGTACCAATTTCATAAACCTATAAAACACTAATTTATTCCTCATTCTTATTTTAATTATAATCCTAACTCAAATTTGACGAACTTAACCCAGTGTTAATCTTAAACTTTGCCAAACTTCCATACGGGCGTAGCACGCTATAATGTCTTTCACACGCACGGAAAAAATAGCGTACGGTACATGTGTTTGTATACATGATTTATCCGGCTTTTGAATTTAAGCACAAATTGCGAACCCGCTGTCTGACGCCCTCTATTGTTGAAATTGCTATGTACTATCCCATGCTTTGATGTACTATCCCATACCTATGAAAGTACTATCCCATGCTTTGATTTACTATCCCATGCCTATGAAAGCACTATCCCATGGTTTTGAATTACTCTGTCCCAGACTCACAGAATAGTGTGTTTATTTTTCATCATGTGACATACTCTTGACCAACCAAAATTCAAGAAACTTACAATGAGGGATATAATACACATTATGTGGAAGTACAGTTGTCAAATGACTAAAATAAACATTGAAACCATGATGTCAAACTTTTTCGTTTAACTTAATAAATTGGAATCCTGATATTACGTTTTGCCCCCCCCCCCCAAAAAAAGAAGATTCATGTATTTCACTAATGCAAGTTTTACAGTTGACGGGTGGATTTTATACATACGATTATTTTTTACCCAACAGGTGTTCATGTATGCATATTCATATGTTTATCTATCTATCTATCTTCCTATCTATCTATCTATCTATCTATCTATCTATCTATCTATCCATTTCTCTATTATCTATCCACCTTTGTATCTATTGTCCATTATATTTATTAAAAAAAAAACTTATTCATTTATAATGCTATGTGTCATCAAGTCAGAATGATAATATTTTGGGAAGTTATTCTTTAAATTTCGTGACAAACTAATTGGGCCTTCTACAGCACATACATTTCAGAAAACATCTATAATTGTAAGTAATACCCCCCCCCCAAAAAAAAAAAATCTCCCACTCTCAGTTGTCCATATTCTATATTTATTTTCATATTGTTCGTGCACACAATACTCAATGTACCGTATTGCAGGTATTCGACTGGTGTTATCATTTATTTCTTTCCAAAAAGGCAAAAGCATCAGTTACGTGTTGAAATATATACAGCAGATCACTGTTACCATATCCATTTTCAACGAGTCATCTACTTATCGTGCTACTTCATCACAATTTGGGGTGTAGCAAGAATTTCTCCTAGCTGGGGACACTAGACTGGGCGTGGTTTAATCTGGTGGAGGGGAAAACAAGAGGGGCGCCTTGAAACTTAATACATTTTAAATTTCCCCTCTCTTTGTTTACTTCTGATTTTTTTTTGACATGATGATAATAGTTCACGGGTGGGGCTAGGGGCACAAAAGGGAGTTTCCCAGCCCCCCCCCCTGCCCCCACTGATTACGATTTGTATTGCTCACCGTTTTCTGTTTCTCATAACTGCGTTTGTATTTCCTATCTGTGCTATTTGTCATGTTTGTGCAAACGTTGTACATTATCCTGATATTGTTGTGCGCATTAAACATGTTGAAGTTTGATTTAATAGCAAATTTACAAGGTGTCGAACCTTTGAACCTTTAAAGCAACCCTACATGTTGTCCCGATCCATGCACTTCTATACGTGTTCGTATATTTATTTAGTTACATTTTGGTAACCTCGACGCGACGATCAACCACTGGGCACTGTGTGCAAAGACCTTGCTTCTTCCATTTATTGTATTCAAAACTTTTGTTATCATGGGTTGTCGTGGAGTGTATGCTTGATCCCAGGAAGTACACTTATGTTGATATTTTAGAGTATGAGAGTCTGTTATTGTGCATATATATATGGCTATCTGCAGGACCGAAGTGCAGTGGAAGGTTAAAAATGCGCCAAAAGAAAAGCAACATTTTTCCAGTTTTACTGATTAGTGATTACCACGCACGAGCTATAGAGAAAATTTGTGTTGGTTGTGATAAAACCAGATATTCTTGATATTAATTGGTAGTTAATGTAAATTGTCTTTATGTTTAGAACAGCATTTAACAATTCTTCTTAAATTAGCCGCCGCACCTTAAGGTCTGTATAGAGCATAACAGTTTAATTGCTTTAAATCCACGACAACACAAGGGTAGTTGGTATGGACAGATTTTTTGAGGGGTAGGGGCAAGAGAGGTTATGTAACCCACAAAAATGTAGGTGGGGCCTGTGGGTGGGGGAGCAACATATTAACAATACATCTTAAATATGTCCAAGAGAAAGTGAAACTATGGAGACAAGCATTGTATCTCCGTATTTTGCTACAGCTGTTAAACAAGAAAATCGTAGAAGTCGTGTCTTGTTTTTTGATACTTCTAATTCTAGTGATGGGTTCGAAAAAAAAACAATGTTTGTGTAGGGCGTTTGTTTTAAAATTTTATAACACAAAGAGCTGTATGTATATAATGTTAGAAATTGACTTCCCTGCTTTATTACAAAAAAAGTATGCAACGGATTAAACTCATACTCGAGTATTTACCTGATTTGGGGTATGTGCAGACCCACACGTCATCTGGGCGGACTTCAAATGTTTCCATAGCATCGATGCTGGAATCGAGAATGACATTAGGCCAACGGATTCCTTTGTATATGTGCTCACCGGCAACTGAACTTGGTTGATGGGTCATCTGCAGGTATAGACAAGAAAATAATGCAGGACCAAGACTACAATCCTTCGCGTACATACCACGATATTATTGTAAATCGTGTGTTATGAATCGATATTGTGAAGTAAATTTATTATAATGGTGCACAATTATTACAAAATAGCTACACCTGTCTTTGGTCATGCTACAATTTGCAGAGTATTCTACTGCATGTTAAGCTTTCCAAAGACAAATTATGATGGGAATGTATATGGGGGCGCTTGCCTTCCCCTTCTTCTTATGGAACTGTTAACTATACGTTAATTATTATCTCTTCCCCCGAGATTTCGCTCATTACACCTTGAATGAGACGAAATACTATTCCCAAGTAATGTAACAGCAAACATAACATGAATGAGTGAAATACATAACTGTAATGTTCATTCCTGTCTCAAACTGCATCTAAACATAGGTTTCAACTAACTGTAGCAAAAAGTACGCTATTTACTAGACGCATACGTACAGCAAATTTTCACTGACCGAGATAAAAACTGATAATCAAACTAGTCTTATTATGATAAATAGCAAGTTCTAAGTCCGTGCTATCACACACTGCAGCAGCAACAAGCAATTATGCACAACGTGAAAAGTAAATTCAGAAAAAAAATCATGACTTGCCTTTATTGTTTAACGTGCAGTCACTCGTTGACAGAAAGCGGCGTACTGGCTTCAAATTTGGCTATGCGTGCTTCAGTCAAGATATTTGCCGCTTTTGAACTTGATGTGTATTGTAGCTGCAACTCTATCTACATTACGGCAGGGTTATGTTTAATTCACTGTGGAAAGCGTGGGTGGAGAACACGACCACGTCATGGCAAATCGTTCGTGCGGAACGGAATAACGACGAATGGTGAAAAGTTCACTCTTTGTTCTTATAGAAGTATGATCTTTGACCCTCTCAGTACGCGTAGAATATCAACAAAGTTATCGGAGTCCTGGACAGCCGTCTATTGTTAAAGGGAGAAGGCGCCAGCAACTAACAGGCATAAGTTAAGAAAATAAATGACATTGTGAGTATTGTGAGAATTATGGTACATGGTGACAAAAACAGCCTAAATAAGGGGTACTGTGTGATACTTCAAGGCCCTATAAATTAGTTAATTTGTGTTTATTTTATGTCTTTGTAAGTTTTACCCTAAGACCATACTTGCAGAAACAGCTATAGGGGGAGGAGCTTATCAATTCAAACAGTGCATACATTTACCACGGTGCGGCTAACACACGTCGCGTGGCATGCATTGGTCACGCATGGTCAGCTCCCTGCGGTGCACGTGCAATCTGATTGGTTGGTAAGAACTCAAATATTTTCTTAACTTATGCCTGTTAGTTGCTGGCGCATTCTCCCTTTAAGTGTACGTTGAAATATATACTTAAATCTTGGGGATTATTGGACAAAGCGCGTGGCCAGCACTTTTTACATTCAAGGACACTGGCGTACAGATGGGAGTGGGGTGCGCTTGATCCCCCATACAAAATTCGATCATGCGTCAGAAAGACTTGTATTGTGTTTTTTTTTTCATTCATTAATTGATACAGATTTCTAAAATTTTGTACTTTATAATCATTTTTTCGTTACTGTTACTATTTTTCTGGGGGAGGGGGATCGTCCCCCTTCCTCGATTTTTAAAACTTAATATATTTTTTTCCGATTTTGTTAACACTTTTTATAGATTTTGTAATTGGCAAACCTTGTCAAAGGATAAATGTGATGAAATAAGATTGTTATACCTTAAAACTGGGGGTGAGGGGGATTTTAAAGTCACAATTCCCACCTTTTAATAACATATATGTGTAGTCGGGGCGTTTTACCCCCGCGCGAGGGTATTTTTTTATTTCACCTTCGGGATTTTCTCTCTCTCTCCCCTCCCCCACTCGTCTCATGAAATCTCCGCCCATGAACAGAATAAACGTTTATAACGCGCAGTCCTTACATTGACTCCCTGATAGCATGTAAACATGATACAGAAAAAAAATGAAATTTAGGTACCAAATAATCTCAATTTTCCCCATTGGGATCGATATTTTTCATGTACAATTCAGCTAAGTACTGAGTACAACATTAGTACGGGGTATGCTTTGTGTTGTAAATTAAATGTTCTTCAGTTCAACTCCAAGACTCGTTTCGTTCCCGGTTTTTTTTTTTTTGAGTAAATATAAAACAAACCAGCAAATCTACTTCATCTCGTCTCATCACCCAGTTTTACGAGGGCCATAGAACATCGTTACAGGAATTTAGTTATACTACGGTATGTATCATTGCTTATTTCTTGAACAGAAGTGTACATCGAAATATCATTGACCCACTTTTGATTGTGACTGATCTTGTAATGAGCCGAATATCAGAAATCTTGCCTAATATAATTACATGGTGGTACTGTCGATATGAAAAGTCTCGACTTTATCGCAAATTTCCTTGTAGAGTACCCACTCCATGGATGGCGTATATGTATTTGTGTCAAATGCATAAACTGTGGACAGTGGGTAATTATGTTTGCCCATCACGATACAGCTCCAATCCTGAAGTTGAATATCAACACTGACACTTTTGAGTCAGTTCGTCAGATTTACTTTGACACTATAGAATATATAATATGCGTACACTATTTAGAAGGTATAGGCCTACATGCAAGTAGAACACACACGCACACACACACACACACACACACACACACACACACACACACACACACACACACACACACACACACACACACACACACACACACACACACACACACACACACACACACACACACACACACACACACACACACACACACACACACACACACACACACACACACACACACACACACACACACACACACACACACACACACACACACACACACACACACACGACACACACACACACACACACACACACACACACACACACACACACACACACACACACACACGAAGACACATTTATTTAGTAATGTATTAGTAATCGTTTCTGACCCCGAAATGATTTTGCTGATTACGCCACCGTTTAAAGGCCATTCATATAGTCACATACAGAAACAACTACCAAGTACCATCCACAATAAGCCAGCCATCACTCCCACACACTGAAACAAATATTCACAATAATGCACATACACCAACTCAAATCTAAACACATACAACAAAGACCTACACGTACGGACATTCCATATTTTTACGCATAAATGAGCCTATTTCAGAATAGTACCTTTATTTTTATTTTCAAAGTATTTTGAATGAGTTCTATCAAAATTGTTTAAATTAAGGTATCATGTATTACTTCATTTTCGTAGTTTTATACTTATATTTTACTTGTAGGGGCCTATATTTGTAAGTTTGTTTTTAAAGGGCCCTGGTGAAAACCAGGTTGAACACTGATCGGGGTACCCCTTTTAAATATGTGCGAATAAATTCAATTGACTAAAATAGATAATTTCTCGATATGATCCAAGACTATGTATGTAGTGATCTACAAGTGCAACAGGCTAACATTGATACACACAGTAGCAAATTGTATTCGTTATGTTTTTTTTTATATTTGTACATTTTTTGTTTTCTTGTTATCTTGATACTTGTTACTTCGAATTTATCTGTCGATTTACATGTATTTCTATTTGTGTATCTCTTCAGTGCATAGAGGATTTAGCAATTTTGCGCTATATAAATATCTTGTAGTAGTAGTCTAGTAGTAGAAATAGTAGTAGTAGTAGGAGGAGGAGGAGGAGGAGGAGGAGGAGGAGGAGGAGGAGGAGGAGGAATAGGAGTAGTAGTATTAAAACAAATGTAATAGAATAGACATTTCTCCCCCCCCACCCTCAATACTTCTTTCTCTTCTCTCTTCGAGACAGAAATGTACCAAAACCACCACGAAAGTTGGGGATACAAGCAACGAAACGGAAAGAGTCTGAACAATTATTGCACAGAAGCCAAAGGACAACGCATAATGTAGGCTACAACAACAATTGTCAAAAGTTAAAGCGTTGTGCAGCAAAAAAATCAAGCATTTCAGAACTGTCGTTGCATCTCCCCGGAAACCCAGACGATCAACACGGTACGCAAGGAAATTCTAACATTACAAGAACGAATCAGAACATCCAAGTTACTGACTTTGTCTATAAAAAAAAAAAACCGTTAGTGGTTTGATTTAAAAATCGACACAGTGTACCGTACCGGTTTTTTTTTTCGCGTGCCTAGACGGTGTACGTTATTTCATCATGGCGATTGGTCCGTTATTTCTTAATAAAGAGTAGAGTCTGCTCTTTCAGATGAGGTGTAACTCATATAACCTTAATGCCTGATTAACCCTTTGGATGCTATAATGTAAAATATAGTCAAAAATCTCGGGGTTCCCCCCCCCCCGAGATTTTTCATTAATTAATTAAAAAGACTAAAGACATTCAAAATCTATTATTGCAGGATTATGACTTTGGGCATAAAGCTTTCAAATAACAAAAAATCCCCAAAACTAAACTTGGGCTTTAATGGTACAATCATAAAACTTTTAGTCATTTTCGTTCGGTTTTTGAGCTGTAACTGTAACTGCTTCACCAATCCAAGGTACTGCACTGGTTTACGATGACTATTTAATTGTCACTGTATTCTATTCATGACATAGGACTTCTGCCGGCTTGAGTGGTGGGCCAAAATACTAAAACTAGGTCAAGTACAAGTTTAACTAGGGCGATCGACCATTCGTGGTGCAAATTGGGCCGAAACGACGGGTAGGAATTAGAGCACAGTACATGGTATAAATATAATTGGGACGAAGTACTGGGTACAGCTACAGTAAACGAATTAACGGATATACTTGTAACGAATTGTCTGCTGAAATTGGGGCAAAGTACATGGTGTATTTGAGCCAAAGTACACGATGTAACTGGGTCGAATTATCGGGTACACTTCGCCTGAATTCGGTACAGCTAGGACGAATTAACGGGTATACTTGTAACGAATTGTCTGCTGAAATTGGGGCAAAGTACATGGTGTATTTGAGCCAACGTACACGATGCAACTGGGTCGAATATCGGGTATACACTTCGCCTGAATTCGGTGATGTAATTGGGCTGAAGTGCAAGAACAAAATGCACATTTCATTAACAATATCTGTGAATTCGAAATAAAAAGCAGAAACAGCAACAGTGATTACACCCAGTGACGCAACTTTAAAGTGGAATGAAACCCAGACACATTCCTGCATTCAGAGATTACAGAACAATACAAGAAGGAAATCAGTGAAAGTTTGAACAAATTTGGTTGAACGGTTCAAGAGTTATGTTTGTTCAAAGTTTATTTGATTCCTGTTATGGAGGATTGTTAAATTGGCAACTTTTTAGATGAAAGTGTGGAGAACTCTCCATTGGTGGTTTGTACACAAATTTTCACTTATTCTCACTTTGTATCAAATATCTGATTTGCTCTTGCTTGTTGTGCAAGTATGTCCTAGCAAAAATGATTCTACATGTTTTTCTGAAAGAATTTAGATACTTTCTCAACTGACACTTCAGAAAAAT
>JZLH01S0397083.1:6824-28386 GCA_001188425.1 Eucidaris tribuloides | reverse complement strand
GGTATCACTATTTCGGATTCGCCGTCAGGCGTCAACAAATATGTGTTGTTACACCAATACTTTCTGTTATAGCTCGAGGGTGGGCATCACCAAATTCATACCACGAGTCCATCTTCCTGAAGGCACAAGTCAAGTTCGAAAAATGCAGTCGAATATCTTGCAATAAGTCAAAGGTCACAAGGTCAATGAACTTTCCAATGCTGGTTCACTGTCTGTGTAATGTACACACAAAAACTTTCTTTAGACTTCAAGTGGCATTCACCACATCATACGAGTCATCTCTTGAAGACGCAGGTCAAATTCGAAAGATGAGTCGATTTGATAAGGTGAAAGGTCAAAGGTCAATAGAACTTCCATGAACTGGCATGCCCGCTATGTTTGCTACACCACAATAACTTTCGTATACGCTTCGAGGTAGGATTGCAAATTAGCATAACAAGCCGATCCATCTCTTGAAGTGCGTTCAGTTCGAATGGGTGGAATTGATACGTCAAACGCAGTCAATGAACTTTCCAATTCGACTAGCACGTGCTGTGTGTACAGCACATACAACTATTCTATGCTTCTGCAGGTGGGATCACACATATTACAGAGGTCCATCTCTTGAAGGCACAGTGTTCAGTATCGAATACTGACGTCAAATTCAATAGGTCACAAGGTCAATAATTTCCGAATGGCTGCAACCTGTGCTATGTCCGTCACATACAATTATTTCTAATAGCTTCGAAGTAGGCATTGCCAAATTCAATCTAACAAGAGGCTCCATCTCTGAAGGTGCAGGTCAAGTGTTGAATTGATTAAACGTCAAAGAGTCAATGACACTTTCCTGATGCACTTGTGCTATGTTAGTCTATAGGCTAGTTTTGACATGCAGTCTCTTGCATGACTGCGATAATGCAGGGCTGAGAGACAACGCTTGGGTTTGCCTTGTTACCTTATTTAAAGCACTAAATAATCATATGAATTTTTCAGCAGGCTATCGGGCGATACAGCGCGCTCAATTTCTTGATTCTAGAATAGTTTTTTTTCCTGATTGATACTACTCCCGAAAGATAAAGATAGAACGGACTAAGGTTTTGATTAATTATTCTCCAGCGCTCCACACAGGAAACAGTGAAAATTGCATGATGGAGATAGTGAAGCATCTGCCAGAGTTCGCAGGCGAGACAAAAATCGTACGTTGACCAGATTCACCTGCCCATTACCTCCCATAGACTTACTGTGTGTACACCTAGGCTGTTTTGTACTTGGCCAGAGTACTTATTATTCATTCATTCATATCTTGCCAGTGGCAGCATAATTTCCAAACTTTTGTATTCTAGGGTGTTTATTTGTCCCTTCAAGCACTACTATGTAGCTCAGCCCTGAAGCCCTGAAAAAATTTCATAATGATTATTTATTGCTTTAAAAAGGTAAAAATCATAAGTTGACCAGATTCAAGATTCAAGATTCAAGATTCAAATTTATTTGCCACAATTCATTAATAAAAACATATACAAAATATAAATAACAATAACATGCAGTAGTTACATAGTAAGTACTTACTACATACTAGTAATTGCAAAGAATGACACTTTTGGTAGTACATTATAAAAAGTGGAAGGGAACAGCAATGGGTCATTGACCTTTCGGGGCTGAACCCTGTAAAACCTTTAATTGTGAAGACGTGATCATTAATGGCAAAAAAAAACACAACAGAACAAAAACAAAACAAAAAAACAATGACATTACAAGTAACAACACAAAAACATAAAGGCAAAAACATGGAAATTACGTACTGCAACAATCAAAAACGCATAACAATTTTCAATAGGTGCTAATCACCTTTTTCTTTTGAATGACGAGAGTGACGGACTTTCTTTTATTCCCCTGTCTAATGTGTTCCATAAATTCGGACCAATAAATCTTATACTATTTCTGGACAACTTATAACAACAAAAAGGTACATATAGGTTGCTGGAGTTTCTGGTTTTGTAAGAATTAATGCATCTATTTGCAATAAAATAATTATTGGATAATTGAGACAAACACCTTTTGAATATTTATACATGAAACATGCAACATGAAGAGTATAAATGTCACTTACTTTAAGAAGATTCACCTGCCCATTACCTCCCATAGACTTGTGTACACCTAGGCTGTTTTGTACTTGGCCAGAGTACTTATTATTCATTCATTCATATCTTGCCAGTGGCAGCATAAATTTCCAAACTTTTTTATTCTAGGGCGTTTATTTGTCCCTTCAAGCACTACTATGTAGCTCAGATAGCAAAGTTTGACAATTTTTTTATTTGAAGCTCCACAATGTTAGCCTGTGTCTTTAAAATGGTGTCTACCTTACTTTGGCAAAAAGGAAGCAAGTCATGAAGTGACCAAATTATCATTCTTACAAATGAAAAAAAAAATTATCTGTCATTCACATTGGCCTGAATGCAATTTCATGGTTTGACTTAACCCTAAAAGGACTGGGGGTGATGGCCCCCCCCCCCCCCCCCTTTGACGTTTCGCACAATTATTTTGAAACGCACAATGGTAATACCGCGCAATTCTATGACTTTTTTCTCTGAAGTCTTGCGCAACTTTTGAGACCAAATTCAAGACAAATGGGTACAGCATCGCGACGCCCCATGACTTTTCGTGAGACAAGGTCATGCCAAAAATGGCCGAAAAATGGCTCATTTATGTGATTTGTGTACAAAGTCCATGGAATTTGTCTGATTTCTTGAAATTCATGAAAAGGTCATTATTTTCTAGTATAATTGACCTTCATAATTAATTTTCAGCTAATTTTGGTTTTTGAATGGTCCGCAATAAATTTCATGGGAAAAAACAATGAGAAACAAAAGTTACAAAAACAAAGAAATACATAAGAAATTCGAAAAACACAGAAATACATAAGGACAAAATTGACTTTTCCAATTTTACATGATGAAAACTAATAAAGAAGGTCGCAAAGATCACTTCTGCAAAAAATTACAATATTTCAAGTGAAATTGAGTATTTCATATGGAAATCATGTTTTTTCATGCATAAATTTGCATAATTAATTTATATTAATTAGAAATTGATTTTTTTCCCCAAAATTACTACACAAACTTAGATTTTACGTTGAAAGGAACCTGCATGCCAAATTTCAGCACGGTCGCGTGCTCCACGGCCGAGATCAGAAGGGGGGGCCATCATGGCCCCTCCCCAGTTCTCAACACCTCCAAAATAGCCCAGTCCTTTTAGGGTTATTCCATGTCCACACGATCGGACATAAGTTGCTTGTTACCAGTAATAACTTATGTCGGTAATAGCGTCGGATATAAAGTTGCTGTGAGAATGATTGTCGGACATAACTCTATCAGATATAGCGCAACTTATACCCGACGATTTATATCTGAAGAAGACCAGATATAAGTCCGGTAATACCGGTAATAACAAAATACGTGTGGACTGTTGTCGGACATAACTCCGACCTGAAAATGGCAATTACTCTTTGCGAAGACAACTTCATTGTTTACCAATTCACATTTCACACAATTTGGGTCAGAGTTTACGACCCGATAGCACCTTGACTACATCATTTTCGGTCTGCTATTACCGGTAATAACGTGTCGGGCATAAATATGTCGGGTACAAGTGTTAATACCAATGCGTGTGGACGTGAAGGTGGATCAATGGAATTTTTTTTATTACGTCGGACTTATGCCCGACAAAGATATGCCCGGTAATAACTGCCTTTGTGAACGCAGCTTTAACCTGCTGGAAACAAATTCTAAATTAACCCCATCTGAAAATATTTTGTTCTTATATTGTCGGCAACGGATTGAACATGTATATCTTTCAATACAACAATTATTTCTGTGTGGAAGTACTGTATGATTCCTAATGATTTTTAACCCGTTGGCTACAGGAACTGGATGTGACCTGTGTTAACTCTATGGGATTTTCAGAATCTTGGAGGCAACAGGTTAAAACACCAACAAATCAAATTTGAGTGATTTGTCACACGCTTCCTTTCTGACAGTAGGAGAGTTATGGGCAAGGATGGAGTCGAGGCCGACAGTTCCGAGTCACAAGACTGCTCGCGAAGTATTGTTCCCATAGATTTTGTACACAACTCCGTCCGAGGCTGAGACCAAGGCCGGTGAAATTTGGCCTGGAGGCCGGCCTCGACTCCATGTCAGGGCTGCCACTCAAAATTTTGATTTCCCCCTACGCCGCATGCGTATTTTCCCGTACGGACACCACTTTTCCCCTACGCCTAATTAACCATATTTTCCCATACAAACCTATATTTTCTCCTACAAAATCGACTTTTTCCCTCAAAAATAACCTTAGAAATGCAAAATATTGATCACAATTTCTTCGGCGGAGATGGACAAAATGGGCGAATATAATCGGATTTCCTTTGAAAAATTCTGAATATTTCTGAAAATTGTCAAAATCCCCTACAAATCCTCAAAACCCCCTACGTTTCCCCTACGGAATGCCATTTTCCCTGTAGGTATCCCCTACAACCTACGCATGATCAAAATCGCCTACGGTAGGGGATTTCCCCTACGAGTGGCAGCCTTGGTCAGTATACATACCCTATGTACATGTGCCACAGTTTCAGATGGCTTGACGGCATAAAATTCCTCACACATCCCGCACACTTGCTTGGCCAACCATGCAAGTAGTTTCAAGCGATCTTCTGTAATGAGGAAGAGTTTTCCCGCACCTGCTCCTGCCTGTTCCAAGTTGGATATCCGTTTAAGGATGCTACGGAAAATACAGGAAAAAGGATTAAAATGAGAGTGGGAAAAGGACTTCTTTTGAATAAAATGAATGGTAGTCTATGATCAAATATTCACTTTAAATTTGTCCTTAAAACTTTCTTTCTGTATGAACACTGAAGAACTCAATCAACTGTGTTAAAATTTCATACAGAAATAACATATTAGGCATTAACGACTCTTTGAAACTTCATTTTTCTACACTAGTACTGAATAGTGACAATGTAATAAAGAGATAATTTATCCATTCGTTTTTCGCTGAACATGAATGTCCATATTAATACATCCTAAAAATACTCAAAAAGATGCTATGGACAGTCACATTAAGAGAAGAATGCATAAATTAATTCCAAGATAGCAAGTTCGTAAAAAGTCCAAAAGCTTTAGCCTTGTGACAGACAAGTTGGTTGTGTAGCTTTCTATGACATTAAATTCCCTTGAGGCACAAGAGAATTCAAGTGCTGGTATGTTCATGCTTGATTCTAATTAAGTACACATATTCACGATAAATCATTCTAGCCAGGAGATATACTCCAGCCGGTGCAGTTTGGTATATCTTTCGTTCGAGAGGTATTTTTTTTATTTCTCCCAATCATGTCAATTATGTTCATTTCAACTGTTACTGCTGCCACTGATCAAGATGGAGTCAATAGAGTAAGACTGACAGGCCACCTGGCCATATGGAAGTTTCATTAGTCCTGAACAATTTAAAAAAAAAATGTTATGTTGCCCTCAAGTGGGAAATTTTGAAAGTTGGGTCGGTCGGTTGATTTTTATTTATTTAAAATTATTTTTGTTTATGACAGCAAAACCCAGAGTTAACCAATACATGTGTTACTTACTGTACTGTGCAAGTATATATAGGACAAAACTGTGCGAGAGTTGAGTTTCTGAATATTTTTATGGGTCTTTCAAATGGGCAAAATGTACAAGTAAATTCTTTGCTCAAATTGGACATTTTCTACCCAAAATGGTGATTCTGTATATTTTAGGTCTGCATTAAAAAAAAAAAAAAAACCTGCAACTCTGTTTTCTCGCATTTTATGATCGGTCACTTAAGGGCAACATAACAATTTTTTAGGCCTTACATACATTGCGAGCAAGATTCCACACTGTGAAGGAGAATCAATATAGCCAGATTCAATTTATCTCAGCAGAATATTCAATGATGACACCAGCTGAAACTTTAGGATTAGTTGGTATATTATTGCAAACTCACCCATACATTTGATCTTGAAAGTGGGCTTCCATGTTCTCTTCCGTTGGGTTGAGCTGATACAGCCTCAGAAATGAAAGTGCACACTTTCTGCGACCCTAGACGGGCTGGAAAAGAAAAAACAGGCAAATTTTTATTCTCAATTACTATGACATCAAAGCACCCACCACAAAAAAACCACGAAAAAGGTTTACAGAAGCCACCACCGGGGGGGGGGGGGGGGGTTAGGGGGGTCACATCTTAGTCTTTATCAGTGTGACACTCATTACCTCAAAAACGGACCCTAAACAAATTATCTTTAGAAACAAATATTCAGTTCTGAAAATATACAGTCATTACAAGGTGTACACCATACGCTTTCAAAACGGACCCTAAACAAATTATCTTTAGAAACAAATATTCAATTCTGAAAAAAAAAAGTAAACCAATCTCAGAATACCAGAAACAAGTATTCAATACTCAGGGCTCGACACTAGCACTTGCCTGCTTGCCCAAGGCAAGTCAAATTTCATGCGGGGCAAGTAAAAACTCAAAATGTTAAACTTTACTTGCCCGATTGGGCAAGTAAAATTTTGATCATGAAATGAGCAAAATATGTCCATAAACATCAGAAATATGTCTAAAATTTTGTGTTCAGGTCTATTTCAACATTATTTTGTTCATTGTATTAAATTTTATGACTCAACTTCATAAATCACACCTATTGCAACCCCCAGAATTAAAATAATAATTGTCCAATGCTATGAAAAGCCTTATTGTTTAAATTAAGTGAGAAATCATAATGTTTTTGTTTATTGTTTGTCGGGCAAGTAAATCTTTCATTCGGGCAAGTAAAAATCTGAAAGTAATACATGTAATTTTACTTGCCCGACGGGCAAGCAAGAAAACAAGTTAGTGTGGAGCCCTGCAATACTGAAAAGATACCCTTTTAAAGTAAACCTTCTGTTAAGAGTACCCATTGTTTTCCTCATTTCGGTTAGGCCTGAGTCATTACGTGTTTTGTTTGAAACGTTTTAAACTGTTCCCCAAAACATTTAAAATGTTTAAACGTAATTGTGATATTTGTGGGGTCTTATATTGAGTACACCAATAAAGAACATTGAAAACCAGAAGTAAGGTCTGACGTTATTTCGATGTTTATTGTACAAGTCCAGTGATAGTGAAGTACCTGTATACAAAGGACCATAGAATATTATTCTGTGGTCTAGTAAACACAACAAGGATGGTATTAAACCAATAGCGGAGATGTCTGGCCGTAGTGAATAGACAGAGAGGTGTTATTATTGGTAGGCTTCATTTGAGGGTGGTCCTGATTGATGGGTCCAATGTATGTCCAGCTCACAAACAGTGCATGCTAACTTGCTACATGTAAGTATAGTTAGCATCTATGGCTGAGCCCTGCACATGCATTAGATTAATTCAGTAAGCAGCTGCAGCACTTATCGCCTTTCTTCAAAATTGCCATATCACATAACACAAAACTTAAAGCATTTAATGGAATTACATTAATTAAGGGTTTAAATGGATTGCAAAATTGCAAAACGTTTTGCATTTTAACGTTTGTGTTAACGTCGTGTAAACGTTTTGACTCAGGCCTAAGTGTAATAAAATATACAAATAATTATTTGTGATATTTTCTGATACTAAGGTAAGATTGGTAAACATGTTGTAAAATCCATCTGACCGTCACACACGTAACCGGAGAATGGCCCTACAGTGTGTATCCACATAAACTTGTTTGAACTAAAATGATTAACACAGAACAACTAGTTATAATTCGGCACAATCTACAATTCTACATTAATTACTTGTATACATGTAACTGCGTAACGATAAGTTATTGTAGTATATCACATTTTGTGTGATGTAACTAATGGTAGGTCAATGTCCTTTGGGTACATGTAGTGCTAATAGTACTGATTTTCTTCTGTGAATAATCTGGGTATAATTATAGTTTGGGTTCTTGTTTGTATTTACGGTTTTATGGGGTACAGTAACTTTGGGTCAACAGCTTGTGTTGCCAGTAAGTTTAATGTGTTCTTGGTATTAAAAGTTTTAAGTCTGTAACTGTTTACAGTGGATTTGGTTGGTTACTTTGTTAATTGCTGGTACTGAAGCTAATAAGGTAGTGTGTATTGAATTGACTTTTGTGACTGTCTGTGCCTGTAGATATAGCCTAGGGTGAATAGGAGGTATACATCTTTTGATCTTTTGTGTTGTTACTTCCTCTGTATTGTATAGTTTTATTTTTGTTGCCCTGTATTACAGTCTAATTAAGCAATTAATCCCATGCAATTAGCCTTGTTGGTTTAAGTATTAACACCACCCATGCAATTAAGCCTTGTGCTAGACAGCTTGATTGAGGTCTTCAGATAGAAGTTGTTATAAGTTAGGGTTTTCGAAGAATAGGGAGTCTGTTGCTGGCGTTCGAAGAGAACAGACATGATATCGCTTTGAGGGGGGTCTGACTTTGGGCATCGGATAAGTTAGGACGGATGTAGTTTTGATATGGTCAAGCGTGGTATGGTGAGCAGTTTGCTCATCATGGAGTCGATATAATTGAATATTTGAATGATGCCGATCATATGAATAAAACAACGAGTCTTTGTATATATTGCATACATTGGGCTGGAAGCTTCGTTTATTCCCGTGATCGTTATGCGGCTGCCTGCACGTGTTGATGATGAGTGGAGTGAACTGAGGTCTGATCGCTGCATGCTGCCGAAGAGTTACCACATTTTTACACCATTAACATTCCCATATTACGATAAACCCCACGAACAATCGAACGATATGAGATAAGTCTCGATTTCCTACATTATAACTAACACAAAAGTACACTGTCTATTATGACTGAGACATTTATATAGATTAATACACAATCTCCAGTTCTCTACTAATGTAATGTACTCAACTATCCTCCATTTAATACAGCATCAGCATCAGCATCAGGATACGGAATAATAGGATGAAATCCTGTAGATGTTCCGGTCTGCACTTCCGGTTGTTGTAGCAACTTAAACGACGGAAAACAAAACTTATGCGTACGTGGTTTGAGGAGCGACGGTTTGGAATCTTATCTCCCACCAGTACTTGTCCAGTTGTTTTTTGAATGATTCTGTACTCATTGCATTGACTACTTCACTAGGCAAGCTGTTCCAATCGTTAACAACCCGTCGGCTGAAAAATTTGCTTCTAAGAACAAATCGTAATATTTGAAGTAAACGAAAGAATTGTAAAATCAAAATAGTGTTGAACGCAGGTGAGTAGAACACCGCTACCCAGAATAAATTGCAATTACTTGCACAACTCCAACATTAAAATATAGAATACAGACTGACGTAATGTGAACGGAGTGAACCGATTGTAAATAATAACTAAACAAGTAAATAAACTGAAATCATACGTACACACCAGGGTAAAAAATACTTTTCTTCTTCACGGTGGCTCTTTTGAAATAAAGTAGCCCTCGTGAACAGTTACTCTATGCAGTTACAGGATTTTACGGTGGCTATTTTGAATGATTAGGGGGCAAATCGCCCTTAGCCACCGTGTATTTTTTTCGCTGGTACACACACACACGACTACCTGCAATACACTACAACTAAACATAATAGTTATAACATGTAAATGTGTATACTTAGCTTTGTTATATAAAACTGCCGATTGAAGGAAATTAACTTGTAACTATATATAACCATATACACTGTCGTTACTACAGTAACATAATATAACACATATTATTCAACTGGTTAAGCTTGTTCGCATTCCTGATTGGTCCAATGTCTGTCACATGACAATTTCTATTTTGAGCACCGCCCGCCAGAAGTGTAACGACCGGTCGTTACACAGTGTAATGACCGGTCGTTACACAGGCGTGCGTATCTCGAAATTCCCACTTTACACGTTATGAAATACAGCTTACGCGCGGAATCTGCATGCAAACGTATACGCGTTCGCAGGGAGTTTGTTTTCTTCTGCGCGTACTAAATTTACGCAGGGCCGCGCACCGAAATTCCATTTACGCGCGCACTTACGGTCATGGACGCTTTGCGTCGCATCGACCGTGCGCACACGCATTCCAATACGCAAAGCGAAATATGCCGAAAGGCAATTATCAATCAACCAAAAAGCAATATATATATTTTCTTCATTAAAATTTCATCAACAAGTGTCATAACATTGAATAAAACAAATAATGACTGTGATGTCGGTCTTTGCATCAAATTACCAGCCCTCGTTTGTCTTGAAAAGGATCATTTTTCCCTCGACTTTGTTTCGGGAAAAATAATCATTTTCAAGACAACCTCGGGCTAGTAATTTGATGCAACGACCTCCGCCCAGTCATTATTTGTTAAATATATCTTAATTTACTGTACAGTGTATCTTATAAAATAATTGATTAAATGATTTTCTTACCGAATTGGGCCTTGTTGCAAACACAAAACTGCAAAACCAAACTCCTTGGTTTGACACAGAGCAAAACTTATTGCTTGTAGCACATCATGTAACTAACATCATTCTGGCTTTCTTGTGTAAAAGCCAACATTATACATGTATGTGGGGGTGCATACTATTGTAGTGAAAGGTGGCTTTCCAGCTACCCCCACTCCCATCCAAATGCCCTATAGTGCCATCATGTGCACCAATCCATGGAGGACACTCCCATGTCTTCTATATGCTCTAGGCCTATTTTACAATACTATACATGTACATTCCCTTGAAGAGCAAACAGTGGCCAGGCCAGGGGGATTAGGGACCATAAAACCAAGGAGGTACTAGGTGAGCCAGGGGGATTAAGGACCATAACACATGGGGGTTCTATTCATATCATTCAGTAGTCTGACTGTCAGACCTTTATTCTGGAATCAACAGCCAAACCTGTCTTCAGCATAAAAGTCTGACAGAATAGACGCATTTCCAATTACATAAAAAAATCCACAAAAATAGCCCTTCCAGAGAAGATTTATCAGTTCTTATCTGTCAGGTCTGCAGTGATATACTGTGATTAGGCGACTCCTGAGGCAAAAGCCTGGGCATGGGCTCACTGCTTACCTCCCAAGACCATAAGTGATTGACACCTTGTGTCAAAAACAGATGGTAAAACAGTTTGTATAATGTGAGTAGTCCCAGCCTTATCTGATCACTGTAATGAGATATTTACACTGGCTTAGTTCTTAATTTGTTTGCATGGTAACAAGAGTCAGAAAAAGGCCCATACAATGCAGTGGAAGTAAATGGACCATCCAGGCGTTTTGAAGAAATCTTGTCAGAAAAACAAAAGATAAGTTCAAAGCCCCCAAAGTGTATTCTTTCAGACCATCGGATGGCCCCTGCTTCGCAGGGGAAGTCTGAAATTCAGACTAATCATTCAGTGGTTCATTTACACAACTCAGCTAGACTTGATACCAGGTTTTTTTTAGCTTAAGTTAGACTCATTACCAGGATTTTCATTAAACTTGCAACATACTAAATGAACGAATAAATAACCTCACTACAATTGGCTGTAGTGACAAGGGTTTAAACGGATTAAATTGCAAAACGTTTTGCTTTTTAACGTTCATGTGAACATCATGTAAACGTTTTGACTCAGGCTTGCTCATTTTGTCAAGTAAATTAATTAAATGCTTACCCCAATTAACAAGGTGATAGCCATTATGTGTCTCGCCCTAGTAGTATGTTAACCTTTGACCTATTTATGTGACCTTTGACTCCAACTTATTGAGGTCACTAATACATGTAGAGCATCTACCATCCACGTTAATTTAAAAAAAAAATGGGCTGATACCAACCTCAGAAGATTGCACACTCTATCACTTGAGCTCATTTGACCTTTGACCTACATGTACATAATTGTGATCTCTCTCTGACCCTCAAACAACATTGAGGTCCCTGTAACGCATCTACCATCCAAGTTTGGTTACAAATGGGATTGTGGTTAGAAAGTTACCCAGTTTTGGTCTGTAGGGGCCCTGCCCCCTGGGCCCCCAGGGGGCAGGTGTACCATTTCAGGACCTCTCTATCCCCTCCCCAAAAGGATCATTCCCACCAATTTTGGTCAAAGTCCATTGATGTGCTATAAGAAAATGTTACAAATGAAAATTATTCCCATAGGGCCCTCCCCTAACTTGTTGCCCCCCCTCCCACCCCTCAGGGGCCAAACAGTGCCACCATGGGTGGAACAATAATTCATCACATAGAGGTAACTATCCATTTCTAGATCTAGAGAGGAGGATGTTTGAAAATTACCTACAAGTGGCACTTAGGGGCCCCAAGGGGAGCCAGGTGTACTATTTGAGGACCCCTGAATCCTCACCCCCTAAGGATCATTCCTGCCAAGTTTGGGATAAATCCAATCATGTGTTTTAAAGAAGATGAAAATTTGTAAAATTTTACGCACGACGTACGATGCACAAAGGACTAAAAGCGATCGCAATAGTTCACTTGAGTCTTCAACTCCAGTGAGTTAAAAATTGTAACTTGTAAGCTGTAAAGCTTTATACACATGTAGGAGTCGCTATAAAGGGTCACATTTAATGTAGGTCACCTTTTCAAATCACACTCATTCCACTAGATAAGCATGAGGAATCATGTACATGTAGCTCAGATTTTTTAAACTGCAAACATTGTTATACAGTGTCTTTAATGTGTACTGATCCCATTTTTTTAAAACAACTAATTTACATGTAGAGTTGTTCCACTGCGTGCAGCCAATGGGTATGCCTCCACACTCTCACCCTAATTAAATTGAAATGTCTCATTCATGTATGTACCCAATCTGATCAAAATCTTTAAGTAGTCAATAATGAGCTGAAATGAGATGGTCACATGACCAATGACCTAATTTTTACCTTGAGTTGAACTCTGATATCTAATCAGTTCATTATAACCTCATAAAACATACTTGACGAAGTTTATTCACATCTGATCAGCAGTTCTTAAGTGATGGTAATGAGATGTGTACAAATCAGACATGTTCTAGGCCCTATGACTTTGACCTTTCAATTAAGAAAATCTACTTGGTTCATTACACACTTGTCCCAAGTTTCATCAAAATCTGATCACCCGTTCGTAAGTTACTGCGGTAATGAAACTAAATCATGCTATGTTTAAGGCCCTATGACCTTTGCCACTTGACCTTCAACTCAGAATCTAATCAGTTCATTAGTGCTTCAAAATACATATTTGTAGAGACAGTGATTTTCCGTTTCAAAAAATGCCGTTTCTGGAAACCTGTAATTCCGTTTCAACTTGATCTAAAAATGGAAATTCCGTTTTGTCATAGAAAATGTACAAAGCAAAAACATGAATTCCATTATACAAACTTGCAAAGGTTAATTCCACGAATTTTCACCTGAAAAGTAAACAATCAAAGCGGATTATCTGTATCAATTTACCGGAAAACAGAAAATCACTGTCCCAACATGTACATGTATACTTGACCCGAGTTATATTAAAATCTGATCAGCCATTTTTTAAAGGGAGAAGGCGCCAGCAACTAACAGGCATACATGTAAGGTAAGAATAAAAGTGACATTGTGAGTATTGTGAGAATTATGGTACATGGTGATAAAGACAGCCTAAATAAGGGGTACTGTGTGATACTCACCCTCATCAAGGCCCTATAAATTAGTTAATTTGTGTTTATTTTACGTCTTTGCAAGTTTTACCCTCGGATAAAACTTGCAGAAACAGCTATAGGGGGAGGAGCTTATCAATTCAAACAGCTAGTGCATGCATTACCACGGTGCGGCTAACACACATTTGCGTGGCATTGCATTGGTCACGCATGGTCAGCTCCCTGCAGTGCACGTGCAATCTGATTGGTTGGCAAGAACTCACATATTTTCTTAACTTATGCCTGTTAGTTGCTGGCACCTTCTCCCTTTAAGTTATTGTTGTAGGGCCTATATGAGCCCAAATCGGACATGTTTTAGGCCCTATGACCTTTGACCTTTCAACTAAAAAAATCTACTTGGTTCATCAGTGCCTTATAGTTAACATTTGACCAAAGTTTCATCAAAATTTGATCAGTATTGAAGTGGTGGAAAAGAGGCAAAATCAACGTATGTTTTAGGCCCTGTGACATTTGACCTTTGAACTCTTAAATGTAATCAGTTCATCAGTGCCTTATAATACATACTTTTACTTTACCTACGTTACAATGAAATCCGACAAGCAAGTTATTGTGGTAAAGGGCCCGAAATCAGGCATGTTTTAGGCCTGTGACCTTTGACCTGTCAACACCAAAACGTAATCACTTCATTGGTGCCTTAAAGTACCAGTAGGCCTTCATTTATTTGATGCTATTTACATCAAAACATCAAAATCTGATCAGCCTTTTAAATCATCACAGAAATTAACCCAAATCAAACATGTTGTATGTGACGTTTGACATTTCAACTCCAGAAATTTGTCAGTTCATAGTACTTTGTCCTTGTTACGGTACATCAAAATCCCATCAGCCGTACTAAGTTACAGGTAAGTTATTAAACCAGGCACATAGGCAACCCCAAAACATGCCTTCTGCATCTATGGTGCAGAGCATTGGCAGCGATTGGGGGGGAACAGGGGGGAACAGGAGGGAGACATCGTCCCCCCCCCCCCCTCAAATTTTTCTGGGGCTGGGGGTGAGGGCCCGGAGGGTGGGGGGGGGGGGTNTCCCCCCTTGATTTTTAAAACTTAATACTTTTTTTTTTTTTTGCATTTTTTTAGAGATTTTGTAATCAGTAAACCTACATGTTAATGTAATGGAATCAGATTATCTAACCTTAAAAATGGGGGTGAGGGGAATTTGTAAATTCACAATTTGATCCCTTTTTTAACAGAAGTCTTGATCGAGGCATCTTTCCCCCACGCAAGGGCATTTTTATTTCGCCTTCAGTGTTTTTGTCCCCCATTAGTCACATGAAATCCCCTGGTGTGCATGCAGATCGAGGCATAAAAAATGAAAAATTTGGACTGCATCACTTGAGAAATTTATCTAAAAATGCATAATAGCGTAGCTCCATTTTGTTATTGTAATGATCCAATTTAATATGCATTGCCCCCCCCCCCTCATTTTTTTTAATGGATACTTTTCCCATTCACCTGATAGTGTGTACAGCACTTTCCTGAGCAAAATAATACTTAGTTTGTCAATTTTCATTCAGTACTCAGTAGTTTTCATGTAGCCAATCATGCAAAGCAGTATATCGTACTGATGGGTAGGGGACTTCCCCTACGTCCCCGAGATAGCTGCCGGCCTTGAATTGAGATTTTCTCTTGACTCTGGTCGTAGAACTAACACATTTTTCATGTTTTTTCATCTTTTAGTTCCTCACAACCGCAGAAATATGATAGTTCTTACGGGCAACTTTCTGTCATCACACACTACCTCTTTTTACCTACCATGATCCTAATCAAGATCATCATTGATCTTGAGCCAACTCGCCAACCTATACGTGCACAGACTACATAACAGGGAGGGATGGGTCAGTGACCACACGGCGAATGAGATCCTTACCACTCACCACCACTCACCATGCAGTAGATCACGGAGCTACACGCCCAGCCTTCGGGGTCGGGGACGGAACGCTATAACCACGATCAGGCGGCAATGATTTACAATTCTGAAATTGTCAAAGTTTATCTGAAAACATAATCCGCTGTGAGCGTGACCTGGTGACAGCCGCGGTCATCCAAACCAGCCACAACCTGTAGTACGCGAACTACATGTAGCGTTAGGCCTATATAATTATTGCTACGTAGCTGGCTGGAAGAATCAATCTGATACCCACTTGCGTGCAGATGATCATCGATGATGACAGGATGAAGGCCTACCCAGCAAAGAAGAACTCATCTCACTCACTGATCAGCTGGTTTTAAGTTGTTTAGTTCAATTAGTCATGCCAGAAAACATATACTTTGATATTAAAATCAGTCAATTTGGGCAATTTAAAAATTTGACCTTTGACCGAAAGTGCATTGACCTTTCCACATTTATGGTCTTAGCGGCTTAACGGATTGTCGGAAATATGGCTAACTATAGGCCTACCTTTTTGGATTCTGCTTGACAAGACGAGTCATTTGGTGCATGATTTAAACCAATTGGATCATTTTTCAATTTTGACTCCTGTAGGACCCATTTTGACCCCTGCCAACAATTGCCGTCATTTTGAAGAGGGTTACCCAAGCTAGATTTGTTTAGTACCCTTTAGACAATTTAAAACCACTTTCAAACATTTGTCCCTGTGAAAGTGTCACGGAACCTTAACATTGTTCCTCTACTATTGCATAAATAATTGTGTGTTTGTCTATCTCCGATGACCTTTATCTTTATGTTTATGTTATACTGTTTTCCCGATTTTGTTGTTTTATTTTATTTTTCCTTTGTTTTTGTTTTTGTATATTTTTTCCTAAGTTACTTATCTGTTATTATTAGTAACACCATTATAATACTCTAGTTATAAATAAACAATTAATGGGGCTTATAATTTTAACAAGCTTGTAAATGCTTCAATATAAGTTCCTTCATTCATTGTATTCTTTTATATTTTATATCACATCACTAAATAGAAATGACATGTGTTACCACTTATTTTTGTGTTTGTGTAGGCCTATATAAATTGTATTATGTATGTTCGTATTTACGTTATTTGTACAGATATACATTTATTTTTTGCTTATGTCTTTGTTGCAATGAAATGAAAATAAATATGAAATGAAATGAACTATATAGGGGCCTATAGACTCTAACGTTATAATAATGTTGCAGACAAGATGACAACGATGCCAGGGAAACATTATCCAGTATTCGTAATCCGGGTGGGTGGCCTAAAAAAAATCGAGGCGGGGGAAATTAATCCCCGGGGATTAATCCCGGGATTTTAATTCACTGAAACTCCCTAGGCCTAGCAGGTTCATTCTCAGAAAAAAAAACGTGTAATCACTGGCCAGCATACAGCGCTATTTTTAGCTTCGTCTGATCAGGGAGATATGAGAAAAATATCTTTGCAATTAGATAATCTGAGGTGCATTAAAATCAGGGCCTACAATATAAATAAACTCACAGATGACAACAAGGTGTCAAAAACCGTAGGCCTATGTCGCCAGGCATGGGAATTTTATTTTCAGATGACTGTATCCAAAATTATATGTTGGCCTGGCGCAGCTCACCACATAGTAATATAAAAATTACAATTGGCATAATTCGTGACAGTTTCGTATGCACTTAATTGCTAGAGTGCCTGTCGCCAAAATCACAACCATGTACACACACACACACACACACACACACACACACACACACACACACACACACACACACACACACACGACGACGACACACACACACAACAGCTAGGCCTATATAGATAGACACATAGAAAGATAGTAGATAGATAGATAGATAAACACATAGAAAGATAGTAGATAGATAGATAGATAGATAGATAGATAGACACATAGAAAGATAGTAGATAGATAGATAGATAGATAGATAGATAGATAGATAGATAGATAGATAGATGAACAGAAAGATAGGATAGATCGAAAGAAATATAGATAGAAAGATAGAAAGAAAGATAGATAAATATATAGAAATAGAGATAGAAGGAAAGATAAAAAGAATGATAAATAGAAAGATAGGCACCAAGATAGGCCTAAATGAAAAGAAAGATAGAAGGGTAAAGAATGATAAATATTATGAAAATAGATAGAAAGATAGATAGAAAGACAGACAGGAAGATAGGATAGATAGAAAGATAGCAGGATAGAAAGATAGATGGAAAGATATGATAGATGAAAAGATAGAAGAAATACAGAAAGATAGCCAGAAAGATAGCATACATAGAAAGGTAGATGGAAAGAAAGAAAGATTGATAAATGAAAGATAGATAGAAAGAAAGATAGAAAGAAAGATACATGGAAAGAAAGATAGAAAGAAAGATAGATAAAAGAAAGATAAAAAGAAAGAAAGAAAGAAAGATGGGTAGCAAAGAGATAGAAAGATAGATGGACAGAGAGGTGGAAAGATAGATAGCAAAAAAGATAGAAATAAAGATAGACGGAAAGAAAGATAGATGGAAGGAAAGAAAGATAGATGAAAGGAAAGATAGAAAATAGATCGAAGGAAAGAAAGATAGATGAAAAGAAAGATAGAAAATAGATAGAAGGAAAGAAAGATAGATTGGTTGATTGACTGATTGATTGATTGATTGATTGATTGATTGATTGATTGATTGATTGATTGATTGATTGATTGATTGATTGATTGATTGATTGATTGATTGATCAAAACAACATTACCAAGTTCATGTATCATTTGATTTTAACAGTTTTTCAAAAGGATATAAGAATACTTTTTATTTAACACAGGTTGGTACATTGTTCCAAATATCCAGACCATGGTGTCTGAGGGAGTTTTGAGCAAGTAACCTTGTCGACTTCGGGACCGAGATCGAGACCTTGAGGTCCCAACATTGGGTGGGATATGAGAATATATTTCTATTGCAAGTGAAAAAGTTATTAAAAGTCGAGAGCGAAGGTGTTACACATGTTGTAGTCAACGAGGCATCCGAACAAGACCAAGACCAAGACCAGCACCGAGACAAGAAAGAGAAGAAGAGCTGAGCCAATACACTCGAGACGAGACGGCACTCCGAGACTCAAGACAGACCAAGAACAGCGTTTCAAATGCATAATTTTTGTGCATGTTTGAGGATAACGTTACATTTTCTTTTTTTTTTTTTTTTTTTTTTTTTTTTTTTTTTTTTTTTTTTTTTTTTTTTTTTTTTTTTTTTTTTTTGTTATAGCATTAATGCCTACTGTTACACATATGCAATTAGTCGATAATAGGATTTTAAGAATTTAATAAATCAAAGGTTAATAAAACATAAAATTATATTTTCTTTGTTTCTTTGTCATTACATGTAAAATGTCTCAAATCAAACGAATATGCTATGACTACAGTCAATATGATAGCACAATTGCACAAACTACGAGAACCATTAAAATTGAAAAAATACTTTTCCTTACGAGACTTTGCCTGAGCTACTGAAAATAAGATCAATAAAGAAAATAAAGGTTGTTAATAATATCTCATTCATTAAATTATTTTCATTCATCTTGATTTCTTAATTTATATCTTTTCCTTTTCTCACTTTGCATTCATTCTTTTCTTTTTCTGTTTTATACTTTACATTGTATTTCGTCATGCGTCTTTTTTTAAATTTATTCTACCTTTCCTTTCTTTATTGTTTATCTTTGATCGTATTCTTTTATTCATTTGTTGTTTCTTTCTTGGCTCTTACCATATCTTTCTTTCTTTCTCCTTTTCTTTACTTCATCTTCTTTTCTCTCTTCTTGCTACTTTTCTATCTCTATCTTCTTTCTCCTTTTCTCTTCTTCTTTTTTGCATTAATCATTTCCTTCTTCTTCTATCTTTTTCTCTTTTCATTCATTCTAATGTCTTTATTCTTATTTCTTAGTTCTATCTTTCTCCTTTTTCTACTGCCTATTCTCTTATTTCTGATATTCATTTCTGTTTGGCAATTTCATTTTTCTTTGTTTTCTTTATTCTAGCCTCTTTCCCTTTCTTTACTTCTTATTGTTTTTTTTTTTGTTATTCTTTAATCTTATTCATTTTTTCTTCTCTCAACGTCTTTCTGTCTTATTCTTCTTTGTCTTCGTTTTATCCTTTCTTTTCTTTCTTTTTTTTATTTCTCTCTTTCTCTTCTTCATTTGATTTCTCTTTCCTTCCTTCTTTCTTTCTCTTCATTGTGATGTCTTTTTCCTTGTTTTAAAATTTCTTTCCTGTATCTTGATGTCATTTTTTTTTCTTTTTTCTTTTGTTTTTCAGTTTCTTTCTTATTATTCGCGTATTTATGTTTTCTTCCTTTCTATTGATCTCTATTCTTCCATCTCTCCGTTTTTTTCTTTACCGTCTTTCTTTGTACTTTTTCTTCGTTTACTTATGTTTAATGTATTCATATTTCTTCTTTTGTTTTTACCATGTCTACTTCGAGTTAAATTATAAAAGGAAACAACAGAATATATTGCGTAGAGAACACATTTCGTCTTATTTAATTGAATAAATATGTGATTAAAACTATGGTTGAACGCACTCTGCATGTTTGAACCCCTATACGAAGTGTATATAAAAAAAATAATGTGTAAAGTGAAACGCCTTTGCAATTAGAAAAAATTTCTTTGGACCTATTGCTTAACATCAACGCAAGAGACAAAGTCTTAGCATTGAACACAGTAGTTTTGTTCAATTATGCTTATTATGTTGATTAAATTAGAAAAGGTAAATCCATTAGCACTTTACTTAATAGTCCTTGTAAACGTGACCAATGGTGATCACCTTGTTGTTGTTACAACATATCTCAGATAAAACAAGCAAATTTATGTTGACATAACCGGTATTGACAGTATTACTTTTCTGTCAAAGTGGGCGTTTTCACGCAACATTTTGTGAGACATGCGCCCATGTCTCAAATAAAATGGCAAGCAAAAGGCAACATCTTCTTAATTTAGATGCTCATTACCTATAAGGCAATCTTAGCTTTCACATGCTGTTTGTTTTGTTCAATTTGCTTCTTTTTGATCTCAAGATATCTTGTAAACAACCGAAAAGTGGAATATCACAATTGTGTCACTTTTACGGGAAGAGGGCCTGATGTTATGTAGTAAAAGTTGCACATTTCTTATTCTACCTTTTCGTTGTAACTGAACATATCTCAGGATTAAAACAAGCAAACTGAACAAAACAAACAGTATTTAAAAGTAATACTATGTCCTTGATTGTGATGTAAGCATGACGTCACAAAAAATTCTCATTACCAAAGAGGGCGCTTTTGACTTAATTGCACGATTATTTTTTAGACACAATCATACATGCCGCAAAATTGTACATGTACAACAATAAAGATTTTTATGTAAAATCAAATTAGTTGTTGGTCTCGGGCTGGTCTCGGCCAAAAAATCCGAGACCAGAAGGTTCGAGACCAAGACCAAGACCAAGACCAGAGACCGAGACCAAGAAAGAGCATGCTGGTCTCGAGACCGATCTCGAGACCAAGACCAGTCTCGAGACCTCCAACACTGCTGTTAACATATTTAAACATGAATATTGTTGTTTGAAATTCATTAATATCATGTATTTCTAGAACGTTTAAATTGTAAAAAAAAAAGAGATCTCCATGTTCAAGGAAAAAAACTTGTATACAAACCCTTACCAATTTGTGTTTTACAACAATTTCCTCATGCAGTTTTACAATAATTGATATATAGTAAAATGGACGTATAATCATTAGCGTAGCCAAAGGGGGGGGGGCAGGGGGCAGTTGCCCCCCCCCCCATAATGCTTTTTCGGAATTTTGTCGGTACACGAAGGACTCCGTCGGTACATGCGGACCGACAAAACATAATTTTGCACGAAATATCTCATAAACCGACAAAAATATTGAAAGCAATTGCATTTTTTCAAATGTAAAAATCATTTTTTTTCAAGCTCGCTCGCTCCGCTCGCTCGCATAAGTGATTTTCTTCATGTCAGGCGTTTTCGGTAACCAGGCAAACCGCCTTGTCATGAATATAA
>JZLH01S0397017.1:29871-41688 GCA_001188425.1 Eucidaris tribuloides | reverse complement strand
AAACCCAAAGACAAAAACAAGGTTATATGAGTTATACCTCATCTGAAAGAGCTGCGTCTGCTCTTTCAGATGTGGTATAACACGTGTAGCCTTAAAGCCCTTTTAAACCTTTAGATGCTATAATGTAAAATTTTTCGGGGGTCCCCCCCCCCCCCAGATTTTTCATTAATTAATTAAAAAAACTAAAGACATTCAGAATCTATTATTGCAGGGTTATGACTTTGGGGCATAAAGCTTTCAAATAACAAAAAATCCCCAAAACTAAACTTGGGCTTTAAACTGAACAATGTTACATGTCCTGTAATAGGAGAGCTTGGGGAAAAACTGAGCCCCAAATCATTAAGTGAGACTTAGGGGCCTATTCCTTGCAAATTAAAAGAAACAAAAAACATTAACAATTAAAACATTAAGTTCTCGTCGACTTCATAGGAACGCATCAATGATGTTCGTGCTATAGGAATTGTTATCATAATGATTGATAAAGATCTAATTAAGTAAGAAGATCATCTTTTTCTCTCAACATGGTCATATTTCTTATACAACAGTAAAAAACTGAATATTAAAAAAAAATTCATGTAGTTGTATTTGTGATCATTCATAGGAATCCCACACATAATACTTTTTATCTATAGATTTGCATTACAGCCACAGGCTAACAATGACCACAATTTTTTTTTAAAAATGTGAGGTATGTAATCCCCGGCCCCCATGGTCTAAGTGTCTTTGACAAGATTTAAAACTGAAGCCATGTAAAAAATTTCATTATTTCAAAATGATGATTTAGTGCTTTAATAAAGTAAAAATCTACAAGCACTCGTGTTGACCGGATTCACCTGCATATTTCCTCCCGTAGACTTACTGTGTGTAGTTCTAGGCTATTTTATCCTCCACTGGAGTGGAAATTGTTTATTCATGCATATCTTGCCAGTGGCAGCATAATTAACTTTCCAAACTTTTGTATTCTAGGGTGTTTATTTGTCCATTTAAACAATACTATGTATAATGTAGCGGAGATATCAAAGTTTGACATTTTTAATTGAACCTCCACAATGTAAACCTATTTCTTTAAAATGTCATTATCTGAACGTTATGCAGCCATATGGAACACAGATGGATCAATAAAGATAGGCCTATAGGTTTTGAGTTCATGGTCATAGCTTCATTGTTCACATTCCCATCTTTGCAAGTTTGTTCGTAATCCCAACAGGGTATGGGTGGCTATATAATTTATTTTTTTGGGGGGGGGGAGGGTAACAAAAATGTCTAGGGACAGTCTCAAATTCAAATACAGTAAAGTGATTGCTGTTATCAACTTAAGAAAATGTACCTTTTAAAATGTGATTTCCAAATTTGTTGTGGATCCTCCTGAAAGTGTAGAACATGTGGATGAATACTAAATTTTAAAGTTTGAACACTATTTTCTTGCATCTTTCTTTTGGCTGGATCAAATGTGAACATAAATGAATGAATAGCAACTTGTGCAATCATTCATTCTGAAGGCCCAGTGTTGAGTAGTCTAAGTCATAGACTGCTCTTTAATTTACCCCAATCCTGAGCAAAACAAGCTGCAAGCATAGAAAATCTAGTCTAAGTGTCCAGACTCACACCTAGTTTAAGTCCCTGAACTGCCTTAAGATACGGGCAGAAAAAGAACAGTCTAAAACTTAGACTAAGTGTTTGAGTCAGAATAAAAAGTACTCATTCTGAGAGAAATGGTGTGATAAAGGGCATATATTATGTGATTGTTGAGTGCATTCTGAACACTATGTCAGTGTACTAGTAATATTTTGTGAATGTTTGATTGTATTTTAGAACTAGTCCTTGAGACCAGTGAAATAATTGTACTTGGTTTTTATTTGTACACCTTTAATGCTGTGTGAATGCAACAGCTTTCATGGGAAGTGGACTCCCACCAGGTGTGTTACCATGACAACACCACTGCATAAATCTGAAATATCACACTACATTATTGATTTGCAAGAATAAACTGTTAGCGTATAGGTGTCGGAAGCTCCTGAAAGCAGGAAGTGACCTTAAGTTGCACATCATCTTCATTTTTTTTGCAAAGAAAGCAAATGATTGTTAATCCACTCCCACAGAATCATCCATTCAGATATCAACCGTTTCCTGCCATTCACTGGATGGGTTGACCTATGCAGAATCAAAACACTTGTCTTTGGCCTAATCAGACAATGGAAGTTAAAAACAATAAGATTGATGGGGGGGGGGCGGTTATGAGCTGTGCGTGTTTGCTGTAAAAGCAGGTTCAACAATGAAAGCATGTGACATTTTAGAGCTATTTTAACCCTCTTGGTTCAGTCTCTCTGTATAACCATCAGATTCAATTTGTAATTTTGAAGGGCGCCGCAAAGGTTCCTTGTTGATAAGCTCCGAAAGTTCCTCAGTTTGCGTGCTCAATTTCAAAACAGGATCTGTGTGTATAGTGTGACATGATTGTTATTGTGAGGTCTGACAGGAACTGTGTTTTCATTTGTATGTTGAAATGTGAAGACCATTGTTTAAATGTAACAAGAGAGGCATTTGTTTCCCTCTGTTTAAACTGACTGAACAAACATGTTGAAAGTCCATTCTTAACTTGAACAATATAGTATCATTTTAAGTAGGGGATTCTGTGGCAAATCATATGGACATTGTATTGTTAATTATTAAGTGTGATATGTAATATCACCAGAGACTATTTTGTAAGAAGGGTTTACATTGGAGCAATATTCAGAATAGGGTTAAAGGTTAGTGACATGATTGGGAACACTTGAAAATGCCTCAAGAACCAAATGAGTTGAAATATACACCAACTGTGCACTAGCAGGAGTGGATCTCCCACCTGGGAGGATTTGTCTGTAATTTGTTTACTTAAGGAGAATCAAGCATAAAAATAGGAGTGTCTTATTTTTTGCCGGTACGATAAAAATAAGCCCCATAGAGAGCCACACAGCAGGTTTCCGTGCTACGAGTGACGTTGCCATTGTTCATTTTAGAATGAGTCAACGTTTGACTATAAGATTTTCACAGGAGAATCCTTGCATAGTTTACTTGATTCTAGAGTAGTTTCAGCCCAAGTTGAGGACTACCCCCAATCATGTCATTTACCTTTAACTTGTGCATTTTCTTTTTCATTTACGACTTCAGGCACACCTGTATAATGAACTTGGCTACACATCAGAGAGGAACAAATGTGCTCTCCTATTTCGTGAACTGGACCAACAGTATTCCATCTTCCAGACGCCACCGTTTCAGATCCTGTGGCCGGTTGTTTGATAGAGGTTCCTGAAACCCTCAGCTGAATGCAGCATCTCTGTGAATTTGTTGTCCAATATTGACCAGAAGAGATGACATGAAGGTCCAGAAACTGGAGTCCATTGGATTGGACAAAAAAGAGTTTTTAAAGAAAAGTATGCATATGAAAGAAACTGACTGGGAAACATATTTCTAAATAATGAAGACAGCAAAGAAAATATGGCTGAAGCGGGATCTGAACCAGCGACCTCAAGATTAGAAGTCCTGTACCATCTGACGTATTCAGCCCTACATAGTGGGCTTTTGTCCCTATAACTAACCAATTTCTTTGCTGGGGCACCAGTCAGAAGCCATATGTTCATGCCCACTTAAACTGGGGATCCTTTCCAATCTGAATTTGATGCAACCTGGAAAGTGACAGAGCAGAGATTTTTCTATAGCCAAACCAGCTTTTCAGAAATAGTGAATTAAATATGGAAGAAAACTGACTGGAAAACAAATTCATATATTAACGTAAAAAAACAGGAAAGATTTGGGGAAAACTCATTTTGTAATTCAAAATATCATTCATGACAGTTTTATGGTACATTATTAAATTTAACGTGAATGAAGATGAATGAAATGACTACTCTCTACCTCAAAACGTCCCACAGAGTGACACACCCATAAATTCTAATATTGTTGGTAACAGGGTCTATTCAATCAGGCTGTGAGTGCTTGGCTGCATGTTTCACAAGTAGTTGACAGAAATCCACTCTTATGCACACATTATGTACAGAAATAGTATTTGTGAAGAGAAATATTTTGTGTGTGTGTATGTGTGTGTTTTTTTTTTAAAGTCACATACCTACTTGTGTTAAATATTTACCTACTGCAGTACAGCAAATTTTGAATGAAGTGCATAATGCATGGCAGTGTTGTGCTGCTTGCTTGGTCAACTACGAAATGTCAAGGTTCTTTGGTATACCACTGATAACACATCAAGGATATTGAATGGGACATGTGTATGTATACACTGCACAGCTACTGACCTACCAGCAACGTTAAAAATCAGGACAGATTGTCATCGCATTTTGTAATTGTATTTCATAGAAAAACAAGACACTGGCTGCATACTTTTACTTTTCGGAGAATGAATTGAATGGAAGCAGTTGCATCTCTTTAGAAGAAAAAAATATTCCAAGATTTTCTTGTTGGGTTGTGTAATCAGATTTCTTTGCCTGTCTGTGATACAGAATCAGGATCTTTTGACCATGCTCCTAGCAAAAAAAAAATGCATCATTTTGTTTTATTTCATGGCCAAATGACTCTGACCTGTGTTAATATTCTGGAATAAAATTTACTCAACTGAGATGACAAATATCGTTATCATTGTTCTTCTAAATAGATCCTCTGTCCACTGATACCAGCGAGTTCTGTCTCACAAAAATAAACGTTTGCATCTCTAATTTTGTTTTTGTTTGTATTTTTTTCTGGGCTATAGTGTGTTTTTGTTATGACCACATATATAGGCAGTGCTTGTATTTCGCAGAAATAGGTCCTCTAGAACAATGATCCGAATAGACCAATTTTCTATTAACGGTAAGGGTGTGTCAATTGATTATTGCAAAGGGTTCCGGTAGATGTATTTTCAAAAAAGGTCCAATTGACCAATTTCAAAAAGGGTCTTATAGACTGAAGGTCTGATAGACTGAATATTAAAAAGGATGTCATAATTGATCTGATGGACCCTCGGTCTATTGGACCCATTTTAAAATCTGTCTGTCGGACCCTCCATCTATGGAACTGTAACTGTCACAGGGGCATAATTGTGTCCTGTCACAAAAAAGCTACCCTTAAGTGACCTGCTTGTGCACAAAGTAGTGATGAAGGGATGCCAACTCTCACGCATTGAGCGTGAGACTCACGTATTTTGGCCCTTTCTCACACCAAAATTTGGTTTAATTTTTTATACATTTCTATTGATCTCACGCATTTGTACCTGTCACTTATATCATTAGCCTATGGGAGTCTCACGCCAGTGGCTTCACGGACATTGGCAGCTCTGTAATCTCAAGTCACAGAGAAAAGGTAACTGTACATTGTTATATGGAGTATATGCACAGCATATGATCCCTACTTTTCATTTATTTCTTGCAAAGCGGGAGCACTTGCGAAAATCTATCGGGGAATCCAATTCAGCTAGGGGGATGAATGAATAGATCATCCTCCCTTGATGAATATGATGACGTCACAGATTTACGCAACTGAGTGGGAAATTACATTTTCTTTCCTTATTTTACACGTGTAATAACTTAAATAATACATTAACTTGAAATTACGTGTAAGTTGTTGTTTTTTTCCTGTGGAAATAGTGCAAGATAAACATCCAAATAAATGTCCATAATTATTCCACAACAAAGGCAAGAATTAGAAATTATGACTTTCGGTTGTGCATTGATACAGGTGCTAAGCAATTGACAAAACGAAGGTTTCATTTCAATTTGTTTTCTAGCATGGGACATAATGTGTATGTAAAGAAAGACAGCCAACATGTTGATGTCAAGCTGGTTCACAAATATGTGGGGACAATGGCCAAATTATAAACTCGACACAGATATGAATTACTCTCAGGTGAAAATGTAAACAGGTTGGAAATAATACACCTGATTTTCATCACAGAGTCCTCCATTTTGTTGGTTTCCAGATGAAAGCATATTATATTTGCATTATTATATGGGAACAGCTCACTTCAAATATAACTACTAGTTGTTAGATTGAACAGTTGAATTTTTAGTAGAGGAACAATGTTAAGGTTCCGTGACACTTTTACGGGGACAAAGGTTTGAAAGTGGTTTTGGATTGTCTGAAGGGTACTGAACAAATTTGGCGTGGGTAACCCTCTTCAAAATGTCGGCAATTTTTGGCAGGGGTCAAAATGGGTCCTACAGGGGTCAAAATTGAAAAATGGTCCAATTGGTTTGAATTATACACCAAATTACTCGTCTTGTCAAGCAGAATCCAAAAAGGTATAGTTTGCCATATGTCTGAAAATCTGTTAAGCCGCTATGACCACAAATGTGGAAAGGTCAACGCACTTTCGGTCAAAGGTCAAATTCTTAAATTGCCCGAATTTACTAATTTTAATATCTAAGTATATGTTTTCTGGCATGACTAATTGAACTAAACAACTTAAAACCACCAAACAGGCAATCTTAACTTTGAAATTTCAAAAATAAAATATTAAGATTAGATGCATAGGATTGCATGTAAATGCAGATGCTGTATAAGCCTATCTTAAAGTACATAACATGGTTTGTGAAATTTCAAGGTGAAGATTGCCTTTTTGGTGGTTTTAAGTTATTTAGTTCAATTAGTCATGCCAGAAAACATATATATACATATTAATATCAGTCAATTTGGGCAATTTAAAAATTTGACCTTTGACCAAAAGTGTGTTGACCTTTCCACATTTGTGGTCATAGCGGCTTAACAGATGGTCAGACATATGACAAACTATACCTTTTTGGATTCTGCTCGACAAGACAAGTAATTTGGTGTATGATTCAAACCAATTGGACTATTTTTCAATTTTGACCCCTGTAGGACCCATTTTGACCCCTGCCAAAAATTGCCAACATTTTGAAGAGGGTTACCCACGCCAAATTTGTTAAGTACCCTTCAGACAATCCAAAACCACTTTCAAACCTTTGTCCCCATGAAAGTGTCACGGAACCTTAACATTGTTCCTCTACTGTTTCTACCACTGGCCCTAGCTTTGCAAAATTTACTATCCTCATTGTTCAACATATTGGCCCAGATTGCTATGTTAATACTTTGTCAGCATGAAGATATGTGTAGAGGTTTTGTTAAAAACAAAGTGTTCTGTTGTTTTCAACTGCTGTCTTCTGTAGTGTCATTTTCAGAATCTGTTCATCTATGGTTTGAATATAGTAGTTAAAATTATGTTGTCCTGCAATTTAATACTCAATCTTATCTTTAAAATCATTGTTGACAGTCAAAAGGAGATCAGGAATTGAATGAACATAATGTTTGTGATGTATCCTGTGACAAATGTTGTCAGGAAATGGAAAAATACCTGATGTAGCAATTTCCAATTATTTCCCTAATATTTAATTTTTGTATGAAATATTCAAAGCACTTGGATGAGGTAATGCACGTGGAATTCCATTGAAACATACATGTATTTGAATTGTGTGACATGCATGATTGCATTCTATACAACTGTGTTGGAATACCGGTATATGACTGTGACGTCTGTGAGTAATAATGGTACAAAGAAAGTTAGTGGTGTGATATCTGGAAAAGTATATTCTTCGTTGCATAAATATGTGGAAATATATGATTTTTTTTTCCAACAACTTGGGGGCACTACTGTGTGATTATTAATTTGTATATTTCTTGGCAATGTGCCTTTTTTCGGTGTGTGTGTATGTCTGTGTCTGTGTCTGTGTCTGTCTGTGTGTGTGTGTCTGCCTGCCTGTGTGTGTGTGTAGTGTGTAATGTGTACAAAGAGAGAGAGAGATCAAAATCACTAGACTGAAAGAGACATTTTAGTCAATATACCAATTATACAAACAGTAATATTAAAAGGCAGATATGTTTATAGTCCTGATATGCCATTACACATTAAAAAAATAATAATCATGCATGGAAAAAAAATGGAAATCCCTCATTAAATTGTAACATGTCACAGTGTGGAAAAATAATTGCTTTCATTCAAATTTTGTTCTTTTTTTGCCTTGCATCTGTCTGTAGCTGAATCAATAATTTCACCATATATAAATCTTGTGACGTACATATATATTTTGGCAAAGATCCAGATCTAATTACTAAAACATTTGGACAACCTGATTATTCAACATTGATGGTGGACATGTCTTATTCTTATTGAAGAAAACAATAGATTTTTGTTTACCAGGATAAAAGGTAACTGATGTATTGATCCTGAATTGCTCCCCCCCCCCAACACACATACACACACTATGCTAAATAATTGGTGGTTTTGTTTTTGCTGCTGCTGTTGATGGATCAGATGATATATATATATATATATGATGGCACCACGCCATACCCCGGGGTACCAACTAGAAATTCACCATTTTGTTGAATTATTTATTTATTTTTCAGCACTGTACCCTGGTTACAAATTATGTAAAGTTATGAATAAGGGTGAAAATACACACATTTAAATTCATTTTTACCCCTATTTTTCGTAAGTTTATTGCCTTTTTGTTTGTGCACTGCACAGCCTCTGCATCATCACCACTGATTTCATCGATCATAACTGAAAAAAAAATACATTTTTTACACAAGAGGGCGCTGCACACGCGTACCCCGGGTATGGCGTGGTGCACTCATATATATATATATTTCAGTTTGTCAATTTTCTGATCAAGTCCATTATATCGAAAAGTATGTTCAAAAATCTGGTATGGAGCTAGAACTGTGATATCCTCTCGTGATATACCGAGGCATAATGCCTGAGGAGCCACCGCACACTACACGATTAGCAGCAATTCATATTGGCAATAAATCAGCAGTAGTGTTTAATATGGACATAATTATTAAAGGGTAGGACATGATTGGGAGAAACAAAAATGCCTTCCTGAACCAAAACTGGTGAAAGTATATATCAATGAAATAACACCAGCTGGATTGTATATCCTGGCTGGAAGGATTTATCTGATTAAACAAGCGTGAACATAGTTTATCTCGTGCCCCGAAAAAAATAACATCACCATGAACCCTACAGCATCATGATTTGTCTTCAGCAAAGGCATAACAGATGGAATTATTTAAGCAGTTCAACTTTTGACTACCAAAATTTGCACAGTGGTATCCCTGCGCAGTTACATTGATTCATAGGATAGTTTCACCCCAAGTTGATTGACATACCCCAATCATGTCATTTACAAATAAAAAACTAATTAATAATGTCAAGGTCTGAATGATTAGTATTGAATACTTAAAATGGATTATTGGTGAGCTGTCAGTCGTGAACCTGGATCGAGTAGGACGGCCAAATTATTTTCAAAATCATATAGAAAATCAATACAAGGGCGTTGCTGGGCGGGTGCCACTGGGTTGGCACGTCACCCCCCCCCCCCCCCACCCCCCCGCAAGATCGAGGCCCAAAGAGTTCCACCCTAAATAGCAAAAAAGAAATTTGGCACCAGGACTTTTTTTGGCCTTTCAAATACGCCTGATTTTCTCACTTTAGTTGCCATCATTCCCTAAAAATGTGCACGTGACTCCCTGTTCCACTCTCCCGAGATGTGCACCTCCCCATAGCCCAAACCAGCTAACGCCCTATGCATATTAGGACTTACTTTGGCGATTCAGGAGCCATTTGCCAATTGGGCTATTTCCTCCGACTAGAGAGATCGAAACTGGCCATACTATTTATTTCACTACCTGATATCTGTATGACTATTCTAAACAAATTGTGATGTCTTGAAATGTAAATATCTAACGCGACATTCCATTTTCTACCAAAATCAGATCGTAGACGGATCATGTAGTATGCGGTGCGGTGACGTTCACCATTATGTGCTTGTCCCATGATGCACTTAAAGGCAAGGTTCACCCTGACATAAAGTTGCATGGTTTTAATAAAAGCAGAAAAATGAGAGAAACATATTAAATGAAAGTTTGGTGAAAATCCACCAAAGAATAAAAGAGTTATGAAGTTTCAATATTTTCATTTTGTGACGTCACATGCGAGCTGCTCCCCATATGTTCTGTGATATAAATTGCAGTGTAGAGGGTGGGGTCGGGGTCGGGTCGGGCACACACACAGGCAAAGCGCGCGATCCGAATTGTTGTTCCCCCGGGTATATTCCAATTAAGGAAAACTTCCGGAAAAACTCCTTCGCTGGTTTTATTTTCGCGAATTTGGCGACCATACTGAACGCAAACAATTTCACTTCCTGATATCTCTGTACAAAATGAATGCAAATATATTAAAATCGCTTAAATACTACTCCGGAAAAACTCCTTCGCTGGTTTTATTTTCGCGAATTTGGTGACCATACTGAACGCAAACAATTTCACTTCCTGATATCTCTGTACAAAATGAATGCAAATATATACAATAAAATCGCTTATTTACTATACTCGCGAATTCCACGTCTTGAAGCAAAATCGCGAAAATATATGCGAAATATATGCGAAATATATGGCGTATATACATACAAAAATACAGCCAACACAGAAATCCTGTGTCCTCGCGAAATTCAATCGTCGCGAAAAATATAATTTATTACAACTCCCGTAGAAGTTTGATAATCGCGCAAAACAAACTACACGATGGAATGGAATTTAATAACAAAACGGCCACGTGCTTTCCGGACCACATTGTACTTTTCGACTTCTGTTTCCGAAATAATCAACAATGCACGCCGAGGTCACAATCAGCCGCGCCTACTACATGTCAATCACACGCACCGTGATTCACGTGTTTGGTGATTCAAAGTCACCACGGTATCACGTTCTCAACACGGAGGTAGCAGACTGTATCAACCAATCGCGTAGGTACTTCTACGAATATCCAATAAGGAAGTCCAACCGCCTGACGTCACCCATTCATTAATAAATGGGTTCCCCCACATAAACTCTCGTCTGATCAGGATATTGTCATTCTTTCGCGCGAAACTAGTGGGTTAAACTTATTATAAAGCGGCGTATCTTCACATCTGGTACTGTATCAGGTAAGCTTGTTATGTTTATAGTATTTTTCTTAAATTTAGTAGTGGTTCTTTTCTGTGACAATAATAAGTGTCCGTTGAGTCCACCCGCTGTTCTGTTTGGCTTGGATAATTAGCGCGCGGTGAATGTTAACCGTTTGCTTACAGCATGTAGATCTACAGCGTTGCATCAGTCCAAACACGCTGACATGGCTGATTCACATTATTTTCACTTTTTGTAAAGAAGGAATTTGGTGAAGAATGCATGCCATTTATGACTTGGGTGGACATGGGTTAGGCATTGTTTTTGTACGAAAATGCGACAGTGAAATGAAATGCCATGTCGACTTTGCCTTTAGTTTGGAGTTCGGAACTCGGACTCGGAGGATCCAACTAAGACTGACTGGCCTATTTTAGTTTCCTCATGCAGGCTAGCTAGAGCTATGCGCGCACGACGACACCAGATTGCCAAGGTCGATACACGGGCAAAAACGTGGTCGTTTGTGCATGACGCGGCGTTGAATACAGGAGTCGAAGCTTGTGCATGTGCTCGGTGATCAGTAACATTCATGTTGGCGCGCTGTTATGCCCGACTGGTCAAATACCGCCAACTCGAAAATCGAATAGGCGATGAGCCAAATAATTTTGGCCGCGTGTGCGTGGCATGGCCTGGTGTCGACATGTCCGACGTCACCAGGCTGTACCAGCATGCAAAGTGTAGACTAACTAATTTTACTTTAATCCGATAGGCCGACTTGCTTGGCTGTCACCGGTCCTTGAGTTTGTGTGACTGTGCCCAAGTTCTTTGACTCGCCAACTATTTGAGTGTGTGGCTAATACACTCCTTGGTAAGACGCACCCCTCGACCCCCGGG
>JZLH01S0397017.1:5711-20679 GCA_001188425.1 Eucidaris tribuloides | reverse complement strand
TACTTTTTCTCACAAAAGAAAGAAGACTTTTAGCTCTATGAATGGCTACCCTGGAGGTGGTGGAAGATGGCAAGGTCGTCAAAATCAGTCAGCATTACGCTCCTACCATACATTTCAGTCTGGCCTCATAACTTTCTCTATAAAACAGTAGCACTGTATTTGATTGCACCAATGGAATGGCAATGAAAAGACCAGCAATTTGATACCAAACATGTGGGGTTAGTCTGTAAATCTACGCTTCTACACCAAATTTTACTCAAATCGCAAAAGCACTTTTTTGATGCATTACATGGGTTTTTCAGCGTTTTCTGTTAATTAATCTTAAATAATTAAGGTTTAACGTAGAGAAAATATCAAGTTACTAATTTTTCTTGATAAGTGGAGTCTAGGGATAATACCTGAAAAGTTACAAGTCAATTGGTAAAATTTTTAGGAAGTTATGGCAGTTTAAAGTGTGAAAAGTGTGATTGGGTACCCTGATTGTGCTTCTGACCATATTACAAAGAAATATAATGCTAAGAACTGCAAACCTAGATCGGTTTATTGCTAGCTAGGTCTATAACCATTTGGTCTACTTGCCATATTGGCCAAAAAATATGTATCAAAATGTTGCAAAATGTATCTTCACATATTGTACAAACATGTTAGGTTGTAACCATGTCATTGTTGGGTGAGCACACTATATAGATAAAGTAAAAATGCCATTACTGTTATTTTTTGCATAAGAAATGACTCCTTGAATTTTAAAAAGTGACAAATGTGCCTTTGATGCATGCTCGCTCATGCATGACTTGATGGATCAATCACCATTTCACACAGAAAAAATAATTAGTCAATGAGTGTAGGAACACTCATGCTAAATTATTTTGCTCAAACTGGTTTCGTTAAAAGGTGAATGGCATGATTAGGGGTAGTCCTCAACTTGGAGTGAACTATTCCAGAATCAAGTAAACTGTGCAAAAATTCTACAATGAAAATTTGGTAGTCAAAAGTTGGTTCGTTCTAAAATTACTTCCATCTGTATGCCTTGTGACACACAAATCTGTTGTTTAGGGTTCTATGGTATGTACTGTTATCGGGGCTCGAGAGAAACAAAATGCTAGTATGTTCGTGCTTGATTCAACTAAATTTAGCAAATTCAAGGTAATATCCTTCCAGCCAGGTGGTGTATCCATTAGTGTATCTTTCAACCAGTTAGGTTCAAGGGGTATTTTTTTGTTTTCTCCAATCATGTCACTGCCCTTTAAAAGTTATGGTATTCTGAAGAGGGGAGAGGGGTGGTACTTTTTTGTTGTGTTTACGTTACGCATTGCATAATTTGCCCAATTGTGACCAAACTTGGGTGGTAGATGTCTTATAGAGAGCGGAAGGTTACCACAAGGTCAAAGGTCACCAGCAGGGGTCAACGACCTTTTTGAGCCCGATGTTAAGTTTTTTTGAGCAAGTTCTGTTTATGGCCAATAACTTTGCCCCCATTTACCCAATTGTGACCAAACTTGGGTGGTAGATGTCTCATAGGGAGCTGAAGGTCATCAAAAGGTCAAAGGTTACTGACAGGGGTCAATGACCTTTTTGAGCCCAATGTTATGTTTTTTTAACAAGTTTCGTTTATGGCCCATACCTTTGCCCCCATTTGACCAATTGTGACCAAACTTGGGTGGTAGATGTCTCAAAGGGAGCTGAAGGTCACAAAAGGTCAAAGGTCTCCAGCAGGGGTCAATGACCTTTTTGAGCCCAATTTATTTTTTTGAGCAAGTTTCTATGTACGCAAAACTAGATGAGATACATTTTGGCTATCGCCTTGTTTTTCACTGAACAGAATCTGCGGTGATTGAGCCTGACGCTGATACCTGGGATCCAGACGAAACATCGGAGGCAGACCTTTATGCACCCCCCGAGCCCGAACGACCCCCGCCAGTCGATGAAACAGTGGTGAATTGGGTGAATGAGGTATGTCTTTGTTAGGGAATTCCCGGGGGTGGGGGGGGGGGGTTCACTCACCGACTGGAGTGGTACCTATGCTTGTTCAAGCACCTCAAAATTGGACCCTAAACAGTGTAGTTCTAGGGACCAAATTTCACCCCTAAATGGTGAAAATGTTGTAAAATTTGTTAAAATTGACCTTAAATTTTGAAAAATGGCATAATACAATGTAAGCTGTGACCCTAAATGGCGAAAATACAAACCCAGGCCGGTAATACAAGAAAAACACTCTCAAGTGGAAAATGGTATAAAACAGAGAAAAATGCTCTCTTGTATATAACAGGGTTCCCAGCCCATCAGGGAAAATTATTTTACTTTTTCCAGTCAGGGAAAAGTCAGGGAATTTAATCAAAATGCCTCAAATTGGGGAAAAGTCAGGGAATATTGATTGGCCCCAAAATCAAAAGTAGGCAGTCAGACTCTGTTATGATTTGTTGCATAACAAAACAACATCCAGTTCACTGCAACAACATAGAAAACATGTGAAACAGGAAATGAGTTGAAATAATTATCATGGAATTTTGAGACTTCATCAGGGAAAAATCAGGAAATTTCATTTTCTTGAAATGCTGGGAACCCTGCACAGGGTTCCCAGCCCATCAGGGAAATCAGGGAAAATTATTTTACTTTTTTTTCCAGTCAGGGAATTTGATGAAAATGCTCAAATCAGGGAAAGTCAGGGAATTTTGATTGGCCCCAAAATCGAAAGTAGTCAATCAGACTCTGCTATATTTTGTTGCATATCAAAACAACATCCATTGGATTGGAAAACATGTGAAACTGGAAATGAGTTGAAATAATTATCATGGAATTTAGAGACTTCATCAGGGAAAAATCAGGGAATTTTTTTTTCTTGAAATGCTGGGAATGGATAATCATCCGTGTCTTTTCCATCAGGTCTTGAGTGAGAAGCATGGAGGACTATGGATGAGTGGACTCAAGAAACTCTACCAGGCCAAATTCCAGAAACCGCTGGAGGACGATCTGGTGGAAAAACTGGGAAGATTGAGCCTATGGACGGCAGAGCAGTCAGGGTAAAGTATTGAATGACCCAAGGAGGGTGAAGAGTCATTAGATTGGCTGGTATTCTCGAAAGTGGACTAGTCCCCTGACTAACTCTGGAATGTTAGTCACCTGTTCTATGGAACACCAAGTGTTAATACATTCATTTCATGTTTAATTAGTGAAATTTGTTATAGAGTGAAATACAGTAGCACAAAATTTGTTGTAAGTTTATCAGATTTTGGAAGTAAGCGTTATTGTAATTATACCAATTTTTATGGGCCACCGTGTACACAGACAGTACAGCTAAAATTCAAGAGTTCATAAAACCAATGAACTTGGGGCCATTTCTTTGATATTGCCTATCAAACTTGACACCGGGTTGCCATTTAAGATGTATTTTAAGTATCTGTGCTAACTGATTGGGGACCATGGATTGCCCAACATTAACTTGGTTTGTAAAGGGGAAGCATATAACAGAGAACATATAGATGCATTTGTTTTTTTGTAACACTTAATTTATGCATGGTTCAGGCACTAATGTGTACTTCATGAGTAGTACATTCCAAATATGTAGAATGTTAACAAACCCCTGTAATTTGTGCATTATTGTGACAGATATGTCACGAGCTGTTTAATTTACATCACAGATAATTTGATAGTTTTAAAAATATTGCCATTCATGTTATCAAATTAACAAAATGGATTTTAATGTTTATGTGTAAACAAAATTAATACATTTTGCATGGTCAACATATTTTGTTTGGGAGGTGGGTATTGACGATTACATACTTATCCATTTCCCACACCCCACCTTTCGTGGAGTTAATTCACATCAATATCTATTGTTCAAAGGGCAGTGAGTGAAAAGCATGTATCTAATCACGTCCATCACAAAGCATAAATTACTTTTGGATTTCTGCATGTTGGCAGTTTATCACCACCTCCCCCCCCCAACACACTACTCCCCCACACACCCCACCCCAAACAACACCTGAAAATTGAATAATTCATCTCCTAACCCATTGAAGATGGTTTGATTTTGGTTTAACATGCATTCTCCATGGACCAGAGATATAATGGTATTTGTTCATGTTATTGTCAACGGTATGAAGGTTGTGTTTTTGTTTTGTAGACCCCGAAAAGGAGCTCATTAAGCGAATATGCTGAAATCATTTCTATTGTACAAAAAAGGCATGTAAATGTTTTGGCTCACCTTTTACATTCATAAAACTGTACAGCTGAAAGGTCATTTTTTTTAGGGGGGGGGAGGAGGGAATGGCCAATTAAAATGTTAAATTAATAGAAGCACTGTAATAATGCATGAAGATATGTCACTCTTAAACTTGTCCAACTGTGACACACAATTCATCTACATCTAGTGAAAAAACTGATAAAAGCCTACGAGGTTGGAAACTCATGCCTTTGAATTTGGACCAGTGCTGAACAAATCCTGCTAAGTTTGGATTCTACCACATTTTGCAATATGAATGAAAGCTACATTATCAACATTTTACATGCAAAATTTCAGTAAATGGCCCATTATCAAATGATTCATTGTTTACATTACAACATCGATATGACGTTCGACATATCCCAAATTTTGAACACTGCATTTCCGTGTATCAATAGGTGCATTCACACTTACAGCAAACTTCGCGAAGTTTCACTTCCCGAAGATTAACTTCGCGAAGTTTGGTAATGTGAACACAAACTTCCCGCGAAACTTCCCACGACTTTGTAGGAAATTTCCCGAACATCGAGAAACTTCCCGCGACATTTTGAGTGTGTACACAAACTTCGGGAAGTTATATCCCGTGAGCCTCAGCGCATTTCCGGTGTGGGGACATAAATGCGCACTGTACACAAACATGGAGTTGAATACGTTATGACTTGAGTATACCATGTAGCTCGGATATTACGTGCGTTTTGTACGCAGCAACATAAGTACGTCCAAACTCATTCAAGTTTTGTGTGAGCTTGGTATACTTTCATTAAAATAAATATGAAATGAAAAGGACATTGGAGCATCGCAGAAACAAAATTCCTGATCAATCTGTAGCAAAATCTCCGTACATTTTGATTGTTTCCACATGCGCAGTGCGTTCCAAATCTTCGAGAAGTTTCGCAGGAAGTAAATCTTCCCGAAGTTCTGCCCCAGTGTGAACGATCAAGCCAAAGTTTGCGAAGTCTTCGAGAAGATAAACTTCGCGAAGATTTGTAATGTGAATGCACCTAATCTGTTGCCGGATCAAATCTGAACAGAAATTGTTTGTTGTGTGCAAAACAAGAATACAATCTTCAGTGCAGGGCTCCACACAAACTTGTTCACTGGTTGCCCGATTCGGCATTGCCAAGCAAACTTTGTTTTTGTTCAAGTTGTTGCCCAAACAAAATTTTAACTTGCCGAAGTGAAGAAAATGCTTTTTAATTGTGTTACTTAAAAGACATTATCTTGTTGGAAAATGTTTTTGTGGATTCTACTTCAGAGACTCCAACTCTACCGTTTTCGGTGGGAGATCTCCCGCGTTGAGTCCATTTTCACAAAATCTCCCGCCCTCCCGCTTGAGTTTTAATTTCTCCTGCCCTAGATGTGTTTCTCATTTTTTTTCTCCCACTCAACCACCTTTTTTGAAAAGAAATGAATTTGAATCAGTGGTTCATTTCTGAATCAGTGGATTTGACCTCATTCAGTGTTGATATATATCCAAAAATAAGCCTAAGATAGCACCAGAGAGCTTCTTCAACCTAAAAATGGCCTCTGGCCGCAAGGAATTTTGTCCTTTGCGTTGGTGGTGTGGGTTATGCGCACATTCAGATTCAGAGTCTCCTGTTTGCTAGGGGGTCTCGGCGGGAGAATCTCCCATGTAAGAAGTGTTTAGGGTTGGAGTCTCTGCTACTTACGGTAATTGGAATTTACACAAAATTGAAACTAAACTGAAAAAACACGATACTCTCTTGATTTGAGAGTTTAAAATTTGTACTTGTCCATGCAGCCAAGTACAATTAATTACCCAAATTTTTCACCTGAACGAAAAGCAAGCATGTGTGCCCCGGGCAAGTGGGCAAGTATTAGTGTCAAGCCCGTGTTTAATGCATTCCAAACTAACTTGTTCTCGTGTGTTGCGTGTTTGTTATTCATTTCATCTGTAGATATCAAAGCGATACCATCCTATACCCCAACCTTAACATTGAGGTCTCCATGTCGCCCAATGTCAGGGGCCTCCAGACGTCACGTATCCAGCCCAACTAGGTGCATTGATTGTTAAAGCCCCTGTCCCATACTGCCATTTAACGATTCTATCTGCCTTCGTCTAAATACGGGCGACTCCCGTTATAACAAAGTCCTCGGGACCGGTGGTCTTCTTTCGTTGTATTGAAATTTCGTTATAACCAAACAGTTAAAGGCAAGGTTCACCCTGGCATCAAGTTGGTTTTGATAAATGCAGAACAATGAGAGAAACAAAAGTTTGGCAAAAATCCATCAAAGAATAACAGAGTTATGAGGTTTCAAAGTTTTAAATTTGTGACATCACTTGCGAGCAGCTCCCCATATATCATGTAATATAAATTCCATAAATTGCCATTTTTGATTGGATAATGATAATTGAATGGGGGGTTTTCATAGAAGCATGTATAAAATAATGTTTCTGATAATATATTGAATGCACAGGTAAAATTATTTTCAAATTTCTGAGAAAAATGCAATTTTATGAAATTGATTTCACATTACATACATGTATAGGGAGCTGCTCGCATGTGACGTCACAAAAATAAAAGTTTAAACTTCCATAACTGTGTGATTCTTTGGTGGATTTTCGCCAAATTTTCATTAATATATTTCTCTCACTGTACTGCTTTTATTAAAGCCAACTTAATCTCAGGGTGAACCTTGCCTTTAAAGTATATAAAGCTATCTAGATAGTTTTTGAGTTTTTTTGAATTTTTACTTCGTTGTAAAAGGAATTTTATTATAACCTTGTTCGTTGTAATGGGAGTGCACTGTATTACTGTCAGACAGTGCTAGACCGCAGTAAATTGATTTTTTTTTTGGGGGGGGGGCCTGAATAATAGATAAAAAAAGTATAAGTAACATCTTAATGTGTCTGTGAAACATCTACATGAATATGAGTAAAATCTTCATTCAGTCCCATTTTGAGTAACGAATGAAATGGCTGAAAAACATCTAAAATATATGTATCAACAGTCAGTTTGTGTCTTATAAAGGGCCAAGATCCCCCCATTGCTTCATTAGAACAGTCAATCATTCTGTAGCTGGTGGCAGACGAGCTGTCAGCCTATCCAGCAGCCATAAAAGTCTAAATACCAGTAGTATTCCACCTGAGTTTTTTATGAAAACAGACAAAAAAAAAAAAAAACAACGGCCAAACTAACTTATATGAGATCCACCAATCATGATCTTGATCTGATAATTTTGAACTTTGAACATGTCCAAAGTTAAACACTTTTAGTGTTGTCAGTCAACATCTAGATATGTCTATAAACCAGCTGAAAAACAAATTAAAACTCAATTAAAAGATTTTGACACCTTTGTTTTTCAAATAGAATCGTTAAATGGCACAGCGGGACAGTAGCTTGACATTGTTTTTTTGTTGTTTTTTTTACTCTGAACATGCCAGAGGATTTGAACCTCTATGGACTTTATGTGTATTATTTGGTGCAGATCTGCGACTTTGGCTGGTTAAGAGTTAATGCACATCATACTAATGATAAGAACGTAAAGATAAGTTTGAATACTTGCACAACAACATAATTTGAACAAGTATACTTATTTCTGTTAATAATAATTGGTATTCTGGAAAAGACACTGGTGCATGAAGGTCTGAACAGAGTATATTGCAGTAGAAAAGTAGTAGAACACTCCTTTCATAACAAAACCTCTGCACAAACCATCATACTTACAAGGTACTAACACAGAAATGTATAAATGGGACAATATTGACTGTGAACATTGCAATGCCAGGCCAATGAGTGAAAATTCTACCTGTTCAATCTGTCAATCTCAAGAATATTTTTGGCATTTGAGTGGAACTATTTTCATAGGAAAATAAAATTATCGGGCTTTTACATGGAAACCAAGGACATGGGCAACTCTTATGGAAGATTTTTATCATCGACCAGGACTTCAGTTTATCATAAATTTGTGAAATGTTGATATTAGACAGAATAAGTGATATAACATTACTGTAAGCAATTAAAGTAAGGTAGTAAATAAATTATAATGCTTCCGGCTCCTCGTAAAGCAGCCAGAGGCATTATGTAGTGGGGTTATCCGTCTTTGTATCAGTACGTCTGTATGTTCGTGCATCCACACTATTGTGTGAACAAGATTACTGGAGCCCCGCTTCATGGATTTAAAAAAAAACTGGACTAAGGATGAAACCACAGGCTAGGATGAATTGATAAGATTTTTGGCCAAACCCATCAAAGGTTAATGAACTTTGTCCTAACATGCAATTTTCTGCCTATAACCCCAGTAAGGAATGTTCATTTATAACCCGTTGCCTCCGAGATTCTGAAAATCCCATAGAGTTAACACAGGGCACATCCAGTTCCCATAGCCAATAGGTTAATATACTTTGATGATTAGGTGCAAAAAAGGGCATCATTTAGAAATGCCCACTATCAATTTTATCTCATGAATACATGTAGGTCTGAACTCAAATGAAAAATAATTTATTAAAGCCGATTCGGTCAAAAGTTCAAGGCAGTAGGTCAATGAACTTTGTTCTCAAAGGTCATTTTCTAACTAAAATTTCAGGTATGAATTCTGTTCTTAGATTAGGTGTTAGATTCATTCAAGGTCATAGATAACTAACTGCTTTCTTATAACTCGTAACATAAAAGCAGATTTTTATCATATTTAACATGAGCCGGTTTAGCTTGCTAGATAGTGGATGGACTCGGCGACTTTCACTATGCATAGTTGAATTTTGCTGTAGCTTCGTTTTTGTTTTGTTTGATTTGATTTGACTTGATGTGATTTGATTTAATTTGAACTGTTTAGATTTGATTTGATCCGATATGATCTGGTTTGTGTCCTGTTGTATTAGAGAGAGTTCCAACCAATACTGACCATTCGGTTTGAGGGTCTTCTCAAATTATGTATTCCGTTGTGTTGATATTATTGTTTAGTTCAAATTATTATTCTTGCTGTTGTAGCTTTGTTTTTCTCTCTCACACAATTTTGTCATTTTGGATCATCACCAATTTTCGGACTTTGTTTTATCATGTGGTGTGGGTAAATTACAATCATTATCACAAACAGGCATTGCAGAAGTGTTATCCTATAATTTGTGCTTTGATGTATTTTGACAAAATGGGAATGACGCCATAACGTCTTTCAATTCTTGCTCCTCACAGCGTCATCAGTAACGACAAGATCTTATATCCCAAACTCCAAGTTGAGATCACAGAGTCTCCAGCATCAGGCAACATGAGGAGAAATGTGTCCAAGGAGGAGAACAGACAGAGTCCCAGGTACCTAAATTAAAAATCTCTCAAATTTTTGAAAGAAATTTGTTCATTTGTTTGTTCCATGGTTGCCAGTTTGGCATTAAATTGGCCCAAAAAAAAAAATTTGGTGTTTGTTCATTTCGCTTGGCCAGCAAAAATTGAAGTGCCCGCCAAATTGTTTTCTGGCGTTTTACAATGGCATACCTGAAAAAATTTCATTATTTGTAGTTTAAAGGTAGGGGATCTCATTTGCAACCCTCCCATAATACAGCAAAACATTATTCATGCCCTTATGATATTCAAAGTACTTACCTGTGAAATCTGAAGATCAGAAATCACCTAGATTTAAAAAAAAAATGCACAAGAAACCAATAGTTGTGTAGTGTATGTTCTAGGCACACTGTTCCAAATCTCACTTTATTTCATGGACCTACAGTATAGGTCCGTGATATCAGGCTGATTACAGTACTTTAATACCAGTAATACATGTACCAGATGTTGTGTTGGAATGCATCAGACACAGTGGAAAGGAATGCAAGGTCATCTGCGTGTACAGTACTTGTGCATTACACCATGGAGGTAAAAGGGACCTACATGTACATGCACTGTCTAAAAATAGACTAGTACCACTTGATAAATTTGGGAACTGTATGCCAAAAAACAAATCCAAGTCAAACATTTACTATAATTCCACTAAAACTGCATTTCTAGCTCCTACACTTTTCTAATGGTTCCTAAATGAGATATTTTTCTATATACCAGTGCTTTTGCACAATGTTGAATTTTAGGCGTGCAAAAGAGATCCACTGCCTTTAATAGGTAGCACAAGTGTCTCATGTCTTGAAGTAGCTGCTGCACCTCCCCTTTTGTTCGGTGTTGCCAACTCAAATCAAGGCCAATCCGTGTCAAAAAATTCTTCAAGCCGCAGCACAGTGTCCAAAAGGGTGGTATGCATACACATCATGTGCAAAATCTGGCTAGACTGCATAGAAACTGTGCACCCAAATTTTGGGCCATGGTAGAGGTTTCAAAGGTGTTAGAAATTGATTACAACATCATTGCTAACTAGTGTTGCACGACTTCAGCATTTTAGAGAGCCGACTAGTCGCAATAGTTGCGACTCCGACTATTAGTCAACTATCGGTGTTCAACGTCTAAGACCCCGTTTACAGTGAAGGGCCAGCCTCAGGCCGGCCCGAGGCCGGCCTAAATTGCGGTACTCGGACCCGCATTTTTGTGCGTTTACAGTGCAGCCCGGGGCCGGCCCCAGTAATGTTTTCCGTCGCAACAAAACACACACTCACGCACGCACAAACGCACATGCACACACACACACACACACACACACACACACACACACACACATACACACACATATAATAGCTATTTAGATAGACACATAGAAAGATAAGTAGATAGAAAGATAGATGAAAAGAAAGATAGATATTATAGAAAGATATAATGATAGATAGAAAGAAAGATAGGTATTATAAACACAGAAAGATAGATGGAAAGAAAGAACAATAGATAGAAAGATAGGATAGAATGAAAGATGAAAAGAAAGATATAAAGACAGAAAGAAAGATAAAAAGAAAGGAAGATAAAAAGAAAGATAGGATAGATAGAAAGATAGGACAGATAGAAAGAAAGATAGAAAGAAAGATAAAAAAGAAAGACAGATAAAAAGGAGATAGATCGAAGATAGATGGAAGGACAGATAGAAAGATAGAAAGAAAGATAGAAAAGAAAGATATAAAGACAGAAAGATAGAAAGATAAAAAGAAAGGAAGATAAAAAGGAAGATAGGGTAGATAGATAGAAGGACAGATAGAAAGAAAGATAGAAAGAAAGATCCAAAGAAAGATAGAAAGATAGATAGAAATAAAGAAAGAAAGAAAGACAGACAGATAGATAGAGGGAAAGATAGAAAGGGGGATATAAAGACAGGAAGAAAGATAAAAGGAAAGATAGATTAAAAGGAAGATAGGATAGATAGAAGATCGGAAAGATAGAAGGATAGATACATGTGTAAAGAAAGATAGGAAGATAGAAAGACTGAGATAGAAAGAAAGATAGAAAGATAGAAGGATAAATAAAAGATAAATGGAATGAAAGAGAAGAAAAAGATAGATGGAAAGAAAGATAGAAAAATAGATAGATAGATAGAGAGATAGATAGAGATCGGTTATCCATCTGTAGCTCAAACAACGTTACCTTATAATACACAACAGCGCGAGCACAGTTGATCGCACGGTTATGTGAATGGGTTTGGCCCCGCATTTGGGTCCGCTTGCATTTACAGTGACAAAAGGCGGCCTCGGGCCGGCCCCGCATTTGTACCGCATTTTGATTTTCGTGCGTTTACAGTGGGCAAAGCCGCCTCGGGCCGGCCCGAGCCGGCCTTTCTCCCACTGTAAACGGGGTCTTAGTGTGTTCAAGATTGGTGTGTGGGGTGCATGGGTGTCGCAGTCTGAGTCGCAGTGAGTGCAAGTATACGGCAACACATGTATGATAGCATTGACGATTATAGGCTGATCCAATTACATTTTGGCAGTTCTGTTTGATGATAGATTATGGCAGATTCACAAGGAAAAACGTAAAGGAAAAGAATAAAGAGTCAAAAAATCAAGCAGCCGTACACATACACACCATGCATCATTTGCCATGACACAATGATTGGTAGTTCTGTTCAATTTTACGTCTTTTGACTCAGTTTTTATTACAAATTAACATGTGATAAAAAGTCGACTATTGCGTTCCGATAGTCGGAGTCGCGACTACGACTTTTCGCGACTTAGTCGTGCAACACTATTGCTAACCTTATCTTGGTATGCTACCATGAAATGCATCAAATGCAAATATGGCATGTTTTTACCTGATTTGATTTGCCTTTCTTTGGTCATTGTGGTTATGTATGAACATTGTTTTTAAAAAAACAGTCCTCTGCTTAATACATATAGATTTTAATCTGAAAACTAAGGGATTACAGTCATAATAAGTCCTATTGTATGCTGTGTTTTACTAAAGTTAGCCCATAGGAGATGATTTGAATTCACTATAACAGCACATTTTTCCATAGAGCCTCAACACAAGTTAACTCGTACTTAGTCTCCGAGTCTAAACAGGGTTAAAATCAAACATTGCCAATGGTCCTATGACGTCTTCATTTCTCCTATCTTTACAACAGTGGCAGTAATGTCCCCTCCCTAGTCTTGCCAGAGGAAGATGTGTGGGACGTGTATGTTTCATACATCACCAACGTAGCTAACTTCTATTGCATCTTAGTCGGCGAGGAGTATTCAGTAAGTTAAGCCTTTCTGTGAGTAACATTTTGACACAGTATTTTTTTTATTAGCTCATTCGGCCCAAATGTAATCAGACGGTGTTATGTGTGTGAAATACAACAATTCCTTGTGACTTTTTGTCAGTTCTCAAATTCGGTGAATAAAGAGATGATAATAAGTAAATAATTATCTTTGGTGAAGGTGATGGGACGAGCTATCACTTCCAAAGCGATCTGGATGTAGCTATAATACCAAAGCGAAGCTGAAGAAAGATATTGTATACGTTCAGATCGCAGAGGAAGTGATAGTACATCCATCTTGCCGCCTGAATCAAAAAGGTGATTATTTACTTTATATTCCACATCCGAAACTATTTAAAGATAAGAAAAGAAAGTATATTTCTCTAAGAAAAAGGCATTTTGGCCCAAATATGGAATACGTCAACCCATTGAGGTGTGTACTGGATGTTTCATGCATGCATGTACACAGTACAGTACAGTACAGTGTTAGTAACTAACACTTCATCTGTGAGCTGATGAGGTGAAACTACACATTATCATGTGATCAATTCCTTATCAATCCTACAACAAGATTCTTAGTATGTGGTATATATTACTGGGTACTTAATGTTAATTGAGCAATCAAGTAACCAAGCAATTACTGATATCCATTTCTGTAGCACAGTTTTCAAAAGGTAAATTTGATATAAATTTCCTCCATCCAAACACAGGATCGGCTGTGCGATATGGAGGACGAGATGACAGATTTCTATTCAAACAGCAAGATGAGACTCGCTACTAAACCCATCGTGAATGGCTGCTATGCAGGTCACCTAGGCGACGATTGGGTGCGAGTTAAAATCACGGACGTGAATAACCGGGAGGTAAGTCGTCGGACACTGTAGATCTTTTGTTGTAGGAAGGATTTGAGAGATGGTTGTGTTCAATGAAGTGGTTTTAGTCTCGTCTGATTTGAAAAAAGATTGTCATTGTGTTTCTATACCCGTGGTGGTAAAAAAAAGGGGGGAATGCGTACAGATAAATTCACTGTATAGGAGACATGTTAATGAGTGGTAAGTCCAAGTCATATAATGATGATGAGGAGGAGGATGTTTATGGTAAAATGATGATGAAGATGATGATTATGATGATAACACTTTACAAGTAATAATGATAATGATTGTATTGATTATGATGATGATGATAGTGATGATAATCACAAATAATAATTATGTTAGTGATTATATTGATTATGATGATGATGGTGATGGTGATGATGATGGTGGTGATTGAGATGGTGGTGGTGGTAGTTATGGTGATGGTGGTGTTAGCAGTGGTGGGAGTGGTGGTGGTGGTGATGATGGTGGTGATGATGATGATGGTGGTGATGGTGGTGATGATGGTGGTGGTGGTGGTGGTGGTGGTGGTGGTGGTGGTGGTGGTGTCGGTGGGGTGATGGTGATGATGTTGGTGATGGTGATGGTGGTGATGATGATGATGATGATGATGATGATGATTAGGGTGATGGTGGTGGTTGTGGTGGTGATATAGTCGTCATTTGAAATTTTGTCATATTTTTGGTTTCTTTTATTCAGGCCGTCTGTTTCCTGGTCGATCATGGTGACATTGAAACGATAGAAGTCAGCAATCTGCGTCCACTGCAAGGAATGTTTCTTCACCTTCCCTTCCAGGTTGGTTTGACAAAGTCTGTACACATTTTTTAGCTCATCCGGCCCGAAGGGCCCGATGAGCTTATGCCATGGCGTGGCGTCCGTCGTCCGTCCTTCCGTCCTTCCGTCCGTCCGTCCACAGTTTTGAAAATGTTTCTTCTTCGTCATTTCTCAACCGATTTTGATTCTGATTGTTTCATATGATAGGACTAGGTGGGGGATTTAAAACTTCTACACAGAATTGTGAAATTCATTATATATCTTAATTTATGCAAATTTATTCAAAATCACAAAAAATGCTTCTCCTTCATTTCTCAACAGATTTTGATTGTGATTGCTTTATTTGGTAGGGCTGAGTTATGCACATTAAACTTCTACACAGAATTTTGAAATTATACTCCATTAATTAATTATGGTAATTTATGCAAATTTATTCCAAAATAACAAAAAATGCTTCTTCTCCCACATTTCTTGACCGATTTTCATTCTGTTTGTTTGATCTGATAGGGCTAGGTGGGGGCTTCAAGACTTCTACACAAAATTTTGAAATAAA
>JZLH01S0396984.1:73182-85421 GCA_001188425.1 Eucidaris tribuloides | reverse complement strand
AAAGAACTCTCAAATTTAATCGAAACGTAGAATTTTTCTTAAATCGAAGCAGCTGAAGAAAATTATATCTGCTTTCAAAATAAAAAAATATATTTGTGATGTTTTCCAGCTCTAAAAAAAGTTAAGCGCCTCGGTCAAGACTAACCATGCAGAATCTCTGCTAAATCTAGAAAACCAACTTGTAAGAATTGCACTAAAAATTCTTTAAAAATACAACAACCCTTATTATCCAACTTGTGCACACTTGTAAACTATAGTCCTCGCTTAATAAATCAGACCACAAAATGTGGTAATTTTCACTCGCTTATTTTTAAAATTTTTTTAGTACATCCAGGCAATGACCTCATATTGTACTGCCTTCCGTAAGCATTGCACCGGCTGAATTGTGATTGCGACTATTGATGCAACGTAATGGCCGTTTTTAAAGTTGCGCGATCATATCAATGAACGTAGTAAATCACTTTGAGTCTCTGAATGATCCCTGTAGTGATGAAAACATGCAAGAATTCGTTGTAATAATGACAATTTTAGCGTTGTTGGAAATAATTTTTGAATCAATCAGAATTTGTTGTAATTATAGATATCAGAAATTACTCAATCATTACTTCAAAGTTCAACGCTATCAAGCATCCGTAACATTCCGCTAACTCTTGCACTAATGACATGTTATTCCACGTTGATGCCAATAACGTTGTTTATTGTTTACCTCTCACTTCTCAATTGATGACGTATGCATACGTCACAGGCATTTATGCGTGCGTGGACTTCTTCATATGATCACCCCCACCTTTGTTCGTATTTGCTAAGCATAATCTAGTAGCGTACTGTCTTCCCAAATTAATAAGAATATTATGAAATGTGAATTCATGTATTTCAAGTAAATGCAAGACATTTCTGAAATCTATCTAATAAGTAAACCACTAGAGGCTACATTTTCGAAATACAATGCCTAAATCTACTTCAAAGAAAACTTGCAGTTAGAGGTATAGTGCAAGTCAACGTGACACGATGCCATCTATTGTTTGAATGACAAAGATGTGACGTAAAGCCTTTGAAATTGCACGCACGTCATCAAAACCATGGAGCGTAGAAATCGCTTGAGTCTCTGAAGGTCCCTGTATTGTTAGGACTTGCAAGACGTCGTGTGGAATTATGAGAATTTTAGCGGTTTATGTAAATAAATTGAAAATCAATGGCAGAATTTGTATGTACTGTATAGATGAAGAAGTTACCTCAATCACTACTGAATTCACCGTATCAAGACGGTGTAAAATTCCCGCTAACTCTTGCAATAACGACAATATGCCACGGGTGATACCAATCCACGTGTTATTTGTTACATCCATGCGCTCATTGGACAATGCATGACGTCACAGGCTATGTCATGCGTGTGTGACTTCTTCAACATGACTAAGCCCACACTTTGTCGCTTTGCTGAAAAGTATTGAGTAGCGTTCTGTCTTTCCAATTATAAAGATATATTCAAATGTTAAATTGAAGTTGCCGCATTTAACATAGGTTTCTATGGGCCCCTGGAAAGGTGCTGTGTAATCAATAGGGAGCTTTTGTTTTGACAACGGACGAACTCAAGAACGGTAATCCGATACCAAGATCGATCTGCGCATGCGCCATCCCCGCATCGCTGTCCGCGTCGAGGAATCGAGAACGGGGTTTCTGGGATTTTTCGTTGAGGACGGACAGAGGACAGCAGCCAATCAGCGCCCGTACAGATGATGTCAGTGCAAACCGCAATACGTGGAAAGGCTGATGACGTCACGCACCGTCGCTCGTTCTACGTTTTGCATTGGCGAAACTGCTTGTGGAAGGACCACGGACGAACGGCTAGCTTGATTGCTCACTGTCCTCGTTTTCGTCCGCGATGGCAAAACGAAAGCTCCCTTTTGTCATCAAACAACAGACGGCACCATGTCACGTGATCTTTGCACTTAACATTTCAGCTGCATAAGAATGAATGGCAAGGTTTCTTTGAAGTAGATGGCAGGCAACCTGTATTTCAAAACTGTAGCCTCTAATGGTTTACTTATGAAATAGATTTCAGAAATCTCTTTGCATTTATTTGAAATACATGAATTCAACTTGTGAATAATGTCTTTATAGTTGGGAAAGACAGAACGCTACTCGATTACTGCTTAGCAAAAGCGAACAAAGGGAGGGGTTTTATCATATTGAAGAAGTCCACACACGCATGACATAGACTGTGACGTCATGCATACGTCATCAATTGAGCCGTGAGATGTAAACAAATGACCACGTGGATTGGGTATCAACCGTGGCATAACATGTCCTGATTGCATGTCCTGATTGCAAAAGTTCGACCGTCCGTACTGACTTTGAAAGCGGACGGACGTGTTTTTGGCGAGCTCTGCCGATCTATATCAAAAACTATCCTGCCAATCCGTGCATGTAATGGGATCTCACAGGCAGCCGTACCGTGCACCATGATGTGACCACGGAGTGCACTCAAGCGTACACTCCATAGGCTGGCCATTGTTACGAGATTACACGGGACGACCGCGATGAACTTGAGAAAGAAACTGATTTTCGATCGTTTCCAAAATTTACAACGCTTTCCTGTGGACCAATCATTATATATTTTATATGGACATCTTCAATATTTCATGCAGAATACAAAGGAGACCGAGATGGCCCAGAAGAGCTACTCGCATGTCGGCGCTGTTGACTTTAGTGAACTGACTCTCTCGGAAACAGCGTAAATGTGTGTGAATCACGCACCGGACGTCCAAAAACACCCAAAACACGACTCATGGAGATGAATTTGCAACTAAATTTACAACGTTTTCTCGGTTAAGAATAGTGACAATACTTACATCATTTTAAAGAAGAACTTTCATAGAGTCAAATTAAGGGCGAGATGGTATAAAATGATACTTATGTTAAAAATTACAGTGATAGATATGGCGCGCGATGCACCTGGCCAGTCGAATTTCACGTGCAAAACACGGCGGAAGTTTGAGTCAATAGCAGATGCGACGAAGTTTTCCATATGATGATGTTAGCGCTTTTTCGGTCATGTTTTTGGATAAGAACTTCGAAGTTTATATCACGCATGAAATAGGCTGTAACGTCATGCATACCAATTCAGCAGTGAGATGTAAACAAATAACCACGTGGATTCGTTATGATCCGTGTGATATCATGTCCTTAGTGTAAGATATGTTAATTAGAGGAGGGTCACACACTCTACTCTACTTAGAATAATCAATTGTATGTTCCCGTTTCTAATATTGATTGTTAGTAGTGGCTTCAAGATTAACAATTCTTACAACATGGCCAACAAGAAAAATACATTGTGTCTAACGGGTATGTTCAAATATGGCTCAGGCGCGGTTCTAGAGCGGAAATTTTAGTGGGCTACTGGGGGCTTGACGGAAACATGCGGGGGAACGAACGAGCTGGGGATGGTGTGGAGAGTCGGGGGATACCCCTTCCGACGGTAAGAACCTTTTGAAAATACGCATAGAAAAGACGTGATTCTAGGCATGGTAATTATTTTAAAGGTATTTTCTACGAAGGTTATTAAGGATAGTAGTCGGTTGAAAAAAAGATGTACAGGAAGTAAGTGAAAAACTACAGTGTGTCTCAAAAAAATTGTGCAAGTGAAAACCGCCCTCTTTGGCAATTAGAAAATACTCTGGTGACATAATGTTAACATCATCGTCACGAGCCTAGTCGTAGCTTTCAAATACCGTTAGTTTGGTTCAATTTGCTTGTCTTAATCTAGAGATATATTAATCTAAATAATAAAGGGTAAAATTGCAATTGCGCCACTTTTACTAAAATCCCTTGTAAAATTGACAGAATTGTGATTCCACCCTTCTGTTGTTTACATTATATCTCGAGATTATAACAAGCAAATTGAACAAAACAAATGGCATGTGAAAGCTAAGACTTTGCTCTTGACGTTGATGTAAAGCATCATGTCACGAGTGTATTGTCTAATTGCCGAAGAAGGCGCTTTTACTTGCAGAAGTTTTTGAGACATGCTGCAACACGTCTCAAACAATTGTTCAAGTGAAAAGCGTCCTCTTTGACACTTAGAAAATATTGCTGTGACCATGGGACCCTACTACGAGAGTAGGGTCCAATGCTGTGACACATGTTTAGGTCAACATTAAGGGCAACGTCTTACCTTTGAAATGCTGTTTGTATTGTTCAATTTACTTGTTTTAATCTCGAGATATCTTGTAAAAACAAAACGGTGGAATCACAATTGTGTCACTTTTACGGGGAGAGGGCCTGATGCTATTATTGGCTGTAGTAAAAGTGGCACATTTGTGATTTTACCTTTTCGTGTTAAACTAAACATATCTCAGGATTAAAACAAGCAAACTGAACAGAACAAACGGCATTTGAAAGCTAAGACTATGCTCTTGATGGTGATTAAGCATGACGTCACATAAATGTTCTTATCATTACCAAAGAGGGCGCTTTTGACTTGCACATTTATTTTTGAGACACACTGTATAAGAGCGTATACTAGCAAGAGAGTGAAAAAGACCGAGCGCGCAACAGTGTGGAAAGAATTTCAAAATACGTCGCAAAGAAAAGACGTGACTCTAGGCACGTGTATATACGTATTTCAAAGGTGTATTTTATGAAGATTAGAGATTGTCAGGTTTTCGAAAAGCTGTAAACTAATAAAGAAGAAAATCAAGAAATTGAGGCGGCGGCTTCACATCACTTTTTTTTTTTAAATCTTAGGGGACGACCGCCCCCATACCCCCCCCCCCGGCTACGCCACTGTATGCAGTCTCGAAGACATTAACATGTGCAATATCATTTCAATGCCGAGTAAGGGTTATATGCATTAATATTTTTATTTACCAGATAATCATTGAAAAGCAAAGGAAGACATAGCGCATTTGTTATTTGTTTTATTACTGCTTTTATTAATTCAATTTTTGATGTGCTTTCACTTATATCATTATGACCAATACACAAAAGTGGGATAAACGTGATTATTACATCTTTTGATTTATATAAGTTAATCAGGTGGGATTAAGTTTTTTCAGAAAGAAATTTTATTTTGCTTTAATATGATACCAAATACATGTACCTTTTGAGAATATTAAATCCTTTAAATATTTTTGAGACACACTGAACATATGAATATGGGCATTTCCATGAGAAAGTGTACCAACCAAAAACTTTATAAAATGTGTTTATCTCAAATTATGTTACATTTCAGTGGTTTGATTGCATTTGCCTATGAATCATAAAGAAATGATAAGAGATATCATTTCTGCCCCAAATCTTGGTTCTTGAATACCGTCTTCTAGGAGAATCAGCAACAGTACACAGGATGCTATATGTGGGACTACATATGAATAAATCTCAGGTTTCTGCCAACAACAGCAAAACTATTATTTTTCAGCAGTTTTTCCCATGAAATAGTGTAAAGCATCTTAAATTACAATAATAACCGCATTGCTTTTCCAACAGAAGTCTATTAACTTGAATATATCTTGAGAAAAAAAGTCGTCGGACAAACTGTAACGTGAGTTACTGACTCGCATGAAAATTTGTAGAAAGTCGAAAACAACCTGAACTCATATCATAGTCAGAAATGTGCATTGATATTTTATATTTATAAAACAGAAGTCATTAATGTTTCAATGTCTTTTGTATGAGGAGACTTTGAAATTCAGTGCATATTGAATTTATGCATGTCCAAATTGCGTAACATGAGTTACCGACATTAATTGACCCGTTATTTTTCATAGTTATCCAACGAGTCTTCACACTTGTACAAAGGATGGAGGGATACATTGCTAATTCAAATAAAAGTTATATCTTATCTATCCAAGTTTGGAGAATATGGGTCTCTAAAACCTAAATTTGAATTGATAATTTAACGTGAGTTACCGTGGAAATGCCAATATATGATTAAAATATGATTACTGATCAATTTTGAAATGTTTGCGATAACATGGCGCGAAGACGTGATTTGCCCGTTGTCTACTACTAGTACTAGTTCAACCAATCACAGCATCCTACTAACAATAATACAGAAATTAAGGTAAACGCTGACCAGGAAAAAGATGGGCATTTAGCATGATTACTTATCAAAAATATAACAAAATCACTTATTAGATTTTCTACTAAAATTGGCATTTGGTGTGGAAAGTATAAATACGTGAATGCAAACATATAGTAAATCTGGGCCCCGTAACTCCAGTTAGCAAGAGTATACTATTGATTTTACCGTAGGAAAAAACTCCGGTCAATAACCAGGTTTTGGGGGGTAAAAGTAATATAATATAATATAATGTCTACTCTTGCAATTTTTACTACAGTGTTTCACATAAAGTGGCTGATGAATTCTTTTTAGGTGCAAGCAATCTATTTGTGCTTTAAGCCTCGTGTGTCTGAATAATTTTCATTCAGAGTTTTTGCAAACAATTCTGCAAATTACACAATTCGCCACCATGATGATTATTTGTTTAGTTTTGGGTGGGACAAAATATACCAGTGTTTCACTTTTTCTAAACAGCATTCCACATTGCCCACGTACGGTTTAAATCATTGGATTATTATTTTGAAGAATGTCCCATTTTACCCCCAAAGAAAGTCTTACTTATCCAGGGGGATGGTTTTATATTTTTCTTTAAATTAAATCATTTTATAAATCGATAATTACTGAAGTATGATAGGGTAATCGTATCAACCACTGTTGTTGTTGTTGTTGTTGTTGTTGTTGTTGTTATTGTTATCATCATTATTATTATTATTATTATTATTATCATTATTATTATCATTATTATTATTATCATTATTATTATTATTATTATTATTATTATTATTATTATTATTATTATTATTGTTATCATTCTTCTTCTTCTTCTTCTTCTTCTTCTTCTTCTTTTATTATTATCATTATTTGTATTATTGTTATCTATTCTTCTTCTTCTTCTTCTTTTATTATTATCTATTATTTGTATTATTGTTATCATTCTTCTTCTTCTTCTTCTTCTCCTTCTTCTTCTTTTATTATTATCATTATTTGTATTGTTATCCTTCTTCTTCTTCTTCTTCTTCTTCTTCTTCTTCTTCTTCTTCTTCTTCTTCTTCTTCTTCTTTTATTATTATCATCATCATTGCCATCATCATTATCATTATTACAACATCAAAAGCCACCATAGGAGGAATCCAAACAATAGGGAGGAGAGCGTTAAGGGGAATCGAAACAAAAGCCCGAGAACAAAAGAATTCGCCCTAAGATGAGGTATAACTCATATAACCTTAAAGATTGTGTCTTTGATTTGCACGTCAAAAAAATCCATATGAATGAAATCAGCTGAAATCATATCCAATGTAAAGATTGATATAAATAAACACCTCTCATAGAGACTTGGGGTAAAATATTGAGTTTTGGTGAAAATCTGGACGGTTAAACTTCATCCTTTTTCAAATTACTCAGGAGCAAATTCAAAAAATCCGCGACGTCAAACGTGCACGTGCCGTTCCAAAATTGTCCGATCAGCCGTTAGCCAATGGTCGCGCGGGGGTTAGCCGTTGACCAATCACTGTTCGCTCCGCCGGTCTTGCGACGGTACACAGTAACCGCAATTCGCAGTTTGAGCAAAATTGAAACTCACGGAAAGAACAACATTCTGGCAACATGTCGTCATTAGTTTTTCTCATAAAACAACAAATTCATGACGTATGGATCTCAGACTTTCAACACACCATTTGTAAGTACTATACTACCGTTTGGTATTGATAATGAAGGGAAGTAATGGACTTGCACATCCCTGATACAATCTTTAACACCTTATTAACCCTTTGGATGCTATAATGTCGAAAATCTCGGGGTCCCCCCCCCCGGAGTTTTTTCATTAATTAATAAAAAAAAATAAAGACATTCAGAATCTGTTATTGCTGGGATATGACTTTTCGGCATAAAGCTTTCAAATAAAAAAAAATCCCCCAAACTAAACTTGGGCTTTAATACTAATGCTAATGCTAATGCTAATAATAATAATACTAATAATAATAACAATGATAATAACAACAACAACCAGCAACAACAACAACAACAGCAACAACAACAATAATAATAATAATAATGATAATAATAATAATAATAATAATGATAATAATAATAATAATAATAATAATAATAATAATGATAATAATAATAATAATAATAATAATAATAATAATCAACAACAAACAACGAACAACAACAACAACAATATATATTTTAAAGTAATGAAAATAACGGTGATTTTAACGTTTTTGCCTCCCCCCCCCATTTTTGTTTATTTGGCCAGTATTTGTTTTGTTTTGGTCTGTTTGGCGGGAAAATGGTTTTGGTCGTCGTCGGCCTCCTGCCCTCCGCTTGTCGAATGATGTTTGGCTTGTAATTTGCAGCCATTTTATTTTGTATTTATTTTATTTATTTTATTTTTTTTTTGGGGGGGGGGGGGCGCGGCCAAAATTTTCTCGACAGATTCCCCCCCCCCCCATTTTACCCTACCGCCGCCCCTGCGTTGGACCATGATACCACCACCTTTGTTCTGAGTCAACCCGGAAGTTAGCAAGCCTGCAAAAAGTCCAGGGTGCTGATATAACTATTGGTAAATATCGAATAAAATGCTATAAGACGAATTCAAATCATATCATGCTGTCATCGTCATTAGTACAGGTTTGTGTCCCAATATCCACGCGGGTGTTTTCGCTTGTGTTCGAGGTAAGTACTAACGTAAGCACAGACTCGTTGCGGCTAGTGGACCGTCCCGTTGATTCAAGCGAAACTGTGGCAGCAGCTAAATCAAAATTGCCGTTGTTACACCGCAAAAGCCGCTTGAGGGCGCTCCGAAATTCGGGCAAATTAATGGAATAGATGATCGGATTTAAGCAGGAATTGAAATACGCGATTAAGATGACAAGACGATACCACCAAGCGGTGTGGAGAACCGAATCTTCGAGTTTCCCGAAGTAAAAGAGCAAGTAAAATATCTGACTAGGGGTCCAACAAATCACAAAGGCGATAACAACAATGAAAAAGGTGTGCGTTAGGTTTCGACGAGTTCTTAGCAGTCGGCGAGGTAGATCGGATGTAGACGAAATGGAATTCCGTCTTGTGCGTCGCTCTTCAACCCGAAGTGAATGTATACAACGTAAATGCGTGTAAATCATTATGCACATTGGGGCGAAGTATTCCATTAAGATCATCAAAATTTCGTTGACCTTTTCTCCAATATCGTTGGGGAATTCGACGCCGCATTGTCCGTCGCTATCAACATCGTGAAAAATGAACAGATGGATGTTAATGACAGCTGCGGACAGCCAGATCACGACAAAAGCACAAAATAACACCGTTCCCGTGACCTTATCGCGGTAGAAGAAGGGATGAGAGATCGCTACCATTCGTTCGATCGATATAGTTGTCAAGGTGTATACGGACGCTATCATCGAGATCCAAGCCAACGCCTGGGAGTAGACTAACTTGCAATACACGTCACCCGTCGTGTCATCTGGCACGTTCGTGATGATCGGAAGCGGAATTAGAAAGATAGAGGTCAAAAGGTCAGCTACAGCCAATCCGATGATGAGTTTCAAGGTGATGGCCATGCGTGACCTCATGACGGAGGTCGTGTGTCGATGAACGAGAATCACGAGTGTGTTTCCGACGATGCCAACGACGACGAGGACCATTTGGACGTAGTCGTACCACTCGTAGGTCCACTGAACGGTCCAGGTCTCACCCGGTACACCATTGGTAGCATTGGTATCATTGTCCAGCATTTTGACTCACTCAGAGATCAATTAAAGTGGACTTCACGCGTTCACAGATTTCTTCAGCCTTACGTCGGTTCAGAATGTCGGTGACGGTACATTCATTTCCACTTCTTTGTGGCACTAACCCTTGATCATATATTTTTTCGTAGGTCGCTTTTCACCAAGTCCAAACTAAGCGCTCACATCGCACACAGTGTCCACATGAAATCCTGTGGAATTAAGCAAATATTACACAAATTAATATTTACCAATAAGGCTATTTTGTCGTTGGTGGCGATCTATTTTTCGGATGGGGAGGGGGCAAAAAGTCGAATTTTTCGGCGCGCTTTGAAAAATAAAGATAAAAAAATAACAATAATTGTGTATGTTTTATAGTATTTTATGTTAAGTTTTATGGTTTTCTAATGCTTTTCACTGCTTTTTTAAAGGGAGAAGGAGCCAGCAACTAACAGGCATAAGTTAAGAAAAAAATTGAGCTCTTGCCAACCAATCAGATCGCACGTGCACAAGTCTGGAGCTGACCATGCTTGACTGATGCATGCCACCCAACGTGTGTTAGTCGCGCCGTGGTAATGTGTGCACTAGCTGTTTGAATTGATAAGCTCCTCCCCCTATAGCTGTTTCTGCAAGTTTTATCCCGGGACAAAACTTGCAAAGACATAAAATAAACAAAAATTAACTAATTTATAGGGCCTTGCTGATGGTGAGTATCACACAGTACGCCTTATCACAATGTACCATAATTCTCACAATACTCACAATGTCATTTTTTTTTCTTAACTTATGTCCGTTAGTTGCTGGCTCCTTCTCTCTTTAACATAATCTTGGATTACCGCCGTCATACAAATTTTTGATTTCATAATTATTGAGGAGGGGCGGGGTGAAGGGAGAGGGGGGTGAAAAAGGAATGAAAGGGGATAATAAGAGAATGAATATTGGGGGAATATGAAGGACATTAGAGGGAGAAAGAAGGGAATAAGAGGGAATTAATAAGGTAAGAGCTCCCTCTAGCTTATTAGAGGGGGAAAGAGAGTTCAGGAGGATTTGAGGGGTGAGTAAAAGGGGAATAAAAGGGAGAATGAGAGGGGAATAAGAGGAAAATTATAGGCCTAGAGGAGGATAAGAGTGGGATACGAAGGGGATAAGGAGGCTTTTGAGGGTTGGAGGATTTGGCAAGGGTTTACTCTTTTTCCATGTTTTCGAAAAAAAGGGAGTATACGAGGCGCGGATAGCGCCTGGCTGCTGAGGCAGCTAGTGTCTATTACATTGGGATATTACGTAATTTGAATTTACATGTACTTGTATCGTATGACATTCATAAAATTGTTATTTATGTAATTGTTACGAGAGAAATAACATGAAATGCAGAAAATAAATCTTTGCAAAGAAACAAAACAGGAATAGACAGTAGACACTCACTCTACATATCCCAACTGCAGTTAATGATAGCATTACTCCTTGGAAACGGGACAAAAAAATATACATTCTTGGAGAAAAAATATGAAATTTCCTCACAATGGGAGGGGATTCTCCTCCCAGAACATCCCCGCTTCTTAAGTGTACTTTGTCATTTAACAAGTTCAAAACATATTATCAGTCAAAAATCGCAAGGCATTTTTCAACTGCAGTTATTGTTACTATTATGCATTCCTTGGTCTTAAATGAGGATAAAGTTATACAATTTGGGTTGTTAAAGTGTCACCTTGGAAGGGAAACCCCCCTCCCAGACACTCCCCAATAAACAATTGTCAGGCCGTTTCTTATTCTTCCCTTGGTCTAAAATGCCCGGGGGGGGGGGGTACTTGCCTAGTTAGGTGAACGGGAGTGTGCCGCTCTAATAGGTGAATTTTTCGCAAAAAATCCTTAGACATGGGTCTGGTTTTGGGGGGAAAAATCCTTAAACATGGGTCATGATTTTGAAATTTTACGATTTACACTAGATATTTTCGCCTTTTTCATTGCTAAAACGCTAAAAAAAAATGCCACTTTTCTCAATAAAAACCCTTAATAATAGATACCATTATCCGCCAAAACGACCCCTAAAAAAGGGTCGGGTTTTTCGACTTCAGCCGCACACCCCCGTCGGAACCAAATCTGAGTACCCCCCCCCGCCGGCCTACAATCGTGGCTAAAAATCGACATTTCTAAAAGTAAAAATGTCAATTTTTCTTATCCTGGGAGGGTAACACCCTCGTCAATTTATAAGAGTAGACTGCTCAACTCAAGATAAGTGCATAAAAAGAAATGAAGAATCAAGATTTGGGATTCATAAGTTGTAAATTTATTGGAATATGAATGATGAATCAATTGATTTGAGTTGGGCCATTGCTCAAGTCGTATTTTGTAACGGCAGTCTAGGTTTCAGATACTGGATGTAGCTTTCGTTCAGTGTTTTTGAATTTGGTAGAGTCCAACCATAGCAGAGATGGCATGACAATGGTCAAGGGCGT
>JZLH01S0396984.1:40505-60567 GCA_001188425.1 Eucidaris tribuloides | reverse complement strand
GATGAAGATAATTCAAATCATATTCCATGCTGTCATCGACAATTATACCAGGTTTGAATGTCCCAATATCCACCGTGTTCGCTTGTGGTCGATAAGTACTAACGTTAGCACAGACTTCGTTGCTACGGCTAGTGGACGATCCCGTTGAATTCAAGCGAAAACTGTGGCAGCAGCTAAATCAAAGTGTGCCGTGATTACACCGCATAAAGCCGCTTGGGGCGCTCCAGAGAGGATTCGGGCCAATTTAATGGATAGAGATCGATTTAAGCAGGAATTGAAATTAACGCGTTAAGATGACAGACGATTACCACCAAGCGGAATGATGGAGAACGCGAATCTTCGAGTTTCCCGAAAGCCAGTAAAAGAGCAAGTAAAAATATCTCGACTAGGTCCAAAAATCACAAAGGCGATAACAACAAGTGAAAAAGGTGTGCGTTAGGTTCTTCGACGAGTTCTTAGCAGTCGCGACGGTAGATCGGATGTAGCACGAAATGAATTCGTCTTGTGCGTCGCGTCTTCAACCCGAAGTGAATGTATACAACGTAAATGCGTGTAAATCATTTATTGCACATTGGGGAAGTTCCATTAAGATCATCAAAATTTCGTGACCTTTTCTCAATATCGTTGGGGAATTCAGACGCCGATTGTCGTCGCTCTCAACATCGTGAAAAATGAACAGATGGATGTTAATGACAGCTGCGCCAGCCAGATCACACAAAGCACAAAATACACCGTTTTCCGTGACCTTATCCGGTAGAAGAAGGGATGAGAGATCGCTACCATTCGTTCGATCGATATATTGTCAAGTGTATTACGGACGCTATCACTCGAGATCCAAGCAACGCCTGGAGTAGATCTAACTTGCAATACCAGCGTCACCCGTCGTGTCATCCGGCACGTTCGTGTATGATCGGGAAGCGGAATTTAGAAAAGATAGAGGTCAAGTCAGCACCGCCAATCCGATTGTGATGAGTTTCAAGTCCTGATGGCCATGCGTGTGACCTCATGACGGAGTCGTGTGTCGGATGAACGAGAATCACGAGTGCGTTTCGACGATTGCCGACGACGACGAGACCATTTGGACGTTCAGTACCGTACCACCTCGTAGGTCCATGAACGATGTCCAGGGTCTCGCCCGTACACCATTAGTATCCATTGGATATCATTGTCCAGCATTGTTGACTCACTCAGAGATCAATTAAATTGAACTTCACGCTGTCACAGATTCTCAGCCTTACGTCGGTTCAGAAATGTCGTAGACGGCTACATCATTTCCACTTCTTGTAGGCACTAATCTTGATCATATATTTTTTCGTAGGTACGCTTTATCACCAAGAACCAACAAACATAAGCGCTCACATCAGACACAGTGTCCGCATGGAATCCTGTGGAATGAAACACATATTACCCAATTATAGTGTACCAATAATGCCTCTTTTTTTCGTTGGTGGTGAGCTTATTTTTCGGATGGGGAGGGGCAAAAGATTTCGATATTTTTCGGCGACGCCTTTGAAATTGCAATAAAAATGGCAATTTAAATCAGTTTTTATGTTTTTTTAGGAGGTTGTATCTGATCGGTTGTTCACCTTTGGTCTCTTCTTGTCACAGAATTAGATATAGCTCTTATCTTCTCTGAGCATGCTGGGGGATTCAGACTGTGTGCACATTAGGGAGACTCGTTCTGCAGCACCTGTCTGTGAGTATTAACATCGACGTATAAGAAATAATTCTGGTGCAGCGAATAGCATTTATTGGTCGTTGACAAAATGGTTTTGCCACCCATGCGTGAAATACTTGTCAATACCACACAGTTTATCCGATAGCTCAGATCCAAGGGTAAAACTATTCATATAAAAAGTAATCTCAAGATCTGAATTTTTTGTGTAATAATTTTTTTTCTACGTGTCTACTTTTTTGTCACACTGTAATTGTTATATATGCCTTGGCACATCCGGACAATTATAGGATTCTTGGGATAAAAATTGTGAAATTTCCTCACAATGGGAGGGACACCCTCCAGAACACCCCGCTCCGTACGTGTACTTCGTCATGTGACTCGTTAGAGGACGAAGTACGAGTTAACTCTGTGTGGTGTATGGAAAATAATTCATAGTGAAATCAAATAACGTCATCAAACGGCTGAACAAGTTCAAAAATAATCATCAAAAAATCACAAGCAATATTTTCAAACTGCACGTTTTGTTATTGCATTCCTTGCCGTCTTCAATTAGATACAGTTATACTTTGGGTGTTAAAGTGTCAGCCTGGAGGGAAACCCCTCCCAACACTCCACAAATTATTGTCAGGCTTTTTTTAATCTTTCCTTTGGCTAAGAATGTGGCTAAATCTATATTTCTAAATAAAAATGTCGAATGTCTCATCCCTGGTGAGGGTAACACTTTTTCTTTTATAAGAAGTCCGGGATAAGAGTAGATGCTCAACTCAGATAAGTGCATAAAAACAAATGAATCAAGATTTGGATTCATAAGTTGTAAAAATTAATGAATATGAATGATGAATCAATCGATTTGGCGGTTGGGCCATTGCTCAAGTTGCATTTTGTTAACGGTTAGTCTAGGTTTCAGATACTGGATTGTAGCTTTCGTCCAGGAGTTCTTGAATTTGTTTAGAGCTCAACCATAGCAAGAGATGCATGACAATGGATTCAAGGCGTAGGCTGGGGGTGCACTGGGATGCACGTGCACCCCCCCCCCCGCAGAGCCAAAGGAGTTCCGCCCTGGAACAAAAAGAAAAATTTTTCACCACCTTTTGCCTCAACGCTGATTTTTGCTCCTTTAGCTTCCAACCTCCCTAAAATGTGCACCTCCCCACCACTATGTTAGTTCCACCTCGCAAGATGTGCCACCTCCCATGCCCAACACCAGCCTAACGCCCTGAATTGTCCGACTGTATACATGTTGTGTTGTGTGTGTGTGTGCTTGTGTGGTGTGATTGGGTGTGGTGTGTGTGTGTGGGTGTCGGGGTGTGTGGGGTGTGTGGCTGTGTGTGTGTGTGGTGGTGTATGTTGTGGGGTGTGTTGTGTGTGGGTGGGTGGGGTGTGGGTGGGTGTGTGGGGTGTGTGGGTGTGTGGGTGTGTGGGTTGTGGGTTGTGGTGTGTTGTGTGTGTGTGTGTGTGTGTGTGTGTGTGTTGTGTGTGTTGGTGTGGTGTGTGGGGTGTGTGTGTCTGTGTTGTGTTTTACTTGTAAGCTTGAGTACCGGTTCGAGTTTTCACAGATGACATACAAATCGGTTTTGCAGTCATATAAGTTTAACGCTGAAAAAAAAAATAACTAAGATTCGCGACGTTACGAATGTTTATATTCTGTTTTGAAATTACAGTCATTTCACGAACTTGTTTCAACCCCAAAATCTTCTGGAAAGGTGAATATTAATGCGAAATCTATACATTATGAACTACTTAAGCTTATTGTTCGATAATTCATTTTCAGGCGGCGTGCAAATCATTGATTAAGGCCACCGCCACCACTACACGATTTCCGTCGCCACGGATTCCGAAATAAACAACAACAACAAACAACAAAAAACATTCCAGGTTGCACAGCACCTTTCCAGGGCCATAGAAACTATGTTAGAATGCAGCAATTTGCAAAGCACTAACAAATTTAATCGAAACGTAGATTTTTCTTAAATCGAGCAGGTGAGGGAAATTATGTCTGCTTTCATAAAAAACATTGATTTGAAAAAGTTACAGCGCCTCGCTTCAACGACTAACCATGCAGACCTTTGCTAAATACTAATCTAGCCAACTTGTAAAATTGCACTAAAAAATCAATAAAATACTACACCTGATTTATCAAACTGCGCACACCTGTAGAGCTATATCCTAAAATTATATCACACTACAAAATTGCTGGTATTTTCGCTCTGCTTATTTTTAGGAATTTTTAGTACACCAGCAGATAACCTAATCATTGTACTGCCTTCCCGGTAGGCATTGCCTCGGCTCGATTTTGGTGACGTGGCCTGATATTCTCGTACACGCTGGATTTATTTGCAGATCCAATCGTCAGTTCGTGCGACGGAAATCGCCGTAGTGTGCGGTGGCCTTAAGCTTTAAAGCTGAGGACCATTCGAGCTGCACACGGAACTGCAGTGGTGTGGGTTTGACAACTAGTGTTGTCAACAATTACTTTAAAAATTATTTTCCAACACGAAAAGCTGCTTAAGTAATTTGTTTTGGCGTTAAAATAACTCACAATGTGTTTCACACCGCCATCTGTATCTATCTTCGTCCACCACACTCGTTCAATCGAACACCAGTGTTTGCTGTTGAACCACCGTCCGTTTGAAAAATAGAGGATGGTTTGAACTAGCACTTACTGATGCAGGTGCTCACATGGTTGTTTAACTCACTGCCACATAGTTACAGTAATCGGTCATAGCTCTTCGTCATCACCAGACATGAAGTTAGGCCTGTGACTTGACAAAGAACGAAAGGAGTGACACCTACGCGAGTCGTCACCACCAACTATTTCGTCAGATGACAAAATAAGTTGCAAAAGAATGAGTACGATACTTCCAGAATAAATTTGCATAAAGCTGTAAACACTTCGCCGAAATAATATAATGCATCAATATATGCTGGTTTGTTATATTCGTTGAACAGTTGTACCGATACACGTCCACTAGTCTAGCTCCCGTTTCAGTTGCGAATACTACTAATAAAAATAGCTGTCAATGCTAATTAAATGTTCTGATACATACTGGGACTTTTACACTACATAAACCTTGGAAGCAAAGTACAACACGAACTGTGTTTACAGTTCATCAAATTTCGTAATCAATTATGACGTTTACACACATGTAATAACCTACTCCAGCATGTAAATGGAGCCCCTTTTATATTTGAACTTGCTTTTTGCATAGGGCTGCATAACAAACAGCCGTTTAGAAGCAAACCATACATAATCTTCAATTTGTCAGCCGTAACAGATGATTTATCATGAACTGTAAGCTCAATACAGATGACAACAAGTTTTACTTTGTTATACCAACCAAAAACAGCACTGGACACTACTACATCATATTATTTGATAAACTTGAAAATATTTAACCCCCCATTTTTAGAATCTTGTTCGGATGTCGCAGATAAGAGTTGATGTCCACAATTCGTCTTAGTTTTCTCATAATTTAAATTGTTCGAATATTGACAGATTATGTGAAATTGCGTCTTTACGAGCCTAGATAGGCATTAGTTCATTGTCTTGTAATTCTCATTTGACTCAACCCCAGAGACTAACATAAGGAGGGGCGGTCCACTAGGAGGGTCGGGGGCAGGGGGCGGGCGCCTTCTTTATTTGTTACAACAGTAATGTGAAAAAGCAGCTGGCATTTTTTGAGTGTTTCGAAATTTGCCGCCGCCGTTTGGCCTTGCACAGGAATAAGTTTGATTGCTGGGCAGGAATGGTGATGGTCTGGATTTTTCCCCCGATGGGCCAACCCCGCCCCCTCCCCCAAGTCATATGGACCTTCTCACTCGCCGCAGGAAGAAAAAATGTGTTGGGAAAATGTCCGGAACGGATTTCACCCCCCCCACCGAAGATTTAACCCTGGGCCTTCGGCCCTGCCTAGAGATATAAGGAATAAACCACTAATTTGCTGTAATTCGAGGGATCGAGTGTGAATTCTTGCTGGTATGCACCTGTAGATTTAATATTCACTCTCTGTAAGTGTCTATAGAGCGCGCACGCTGAGTCCTCGAATGATCGCCCGTGTTCGAGCTTGAAATTCTTCCCCAAGCGTTCAAAGTCACTTTTCATTCTTTTCATTTTTAGAAGTGTATTTATGTATTTCACCATATTATTATATAGTAGTAGTAGTTAGTAGTAGTAGTATAGTAGTAGTAGTCAGTGTGTTGTAGTATAATAGTAGTTTGTTGTTCGTGAGATTGTATTACTATTAATATCATCATCGTACTGTCCCACCGCAAGAAGTTCGCGAGTCTATGAAAAAACGGGCTCTGTAACCATACATGCACCACACGTGTGTGTCCCTTGCTACAGTGTATGTGTTTCCAAGATGTTTGCTTTGCTGTTTCTCCACCATTGATTCGATTGTTCACACTGATAGGTGAGTGCTTCCACATTTCTACATGAAAGTGTGGTTATTATTTTACTTTCATGTTAGAAGGAAATCTTGGTCTTTATATTTATTGAAATTGATATCAAGAATTATGCAGTACTTTGAATATAAGTTACTTTGTATCATTGAATAAAGCCTGTCCCATCAGAATTTAGGTTTATCATTCTCATTACACCATTGTTTCGCACGAAGAGAGAACAACACGCATCGTTTCCTTGCATCGCTCGCACAATGAAGACACTTGCTGTGTCTATACACCATTGAAAATAAATGCAGCACCATTTTTTATTACGGACATACATTTATCTCGGCCATATAAATGACCCATAACACAAAGTATTCAAAAATCATGCGCCATAATAATTAAAATTACACAATCGTCTTTGAAAAAAAAATGGAAAATGAGAGGAAAAAACAGACGTACCTAAAATTATCACAAAAAAATGTACGCAGCGTGGAAAGTTGGGATGCCTTTCTTTAGACGTTCTAACAATGTATTCTGTTGTCATGTTACAATCAGAGAATGTTAACGTCATCGCCACCATTCGATCAAACATACCGCAAATAACCACGTGATCAGTAGTATTCCCGACTGCCCTGGAACAATGTCACCTTAAGGCCATTGAATGACAATGTTCCATTCACAAAATCTTAGCTACATGATACCTCATGCTACTTGCGTCTCTGACAAGCGTTTAAAAACAAAAGCCTGAAAAAAAAAGCAATGTGTGAAACTATAATTACATGTACGCTGCTTTGAAAAGTGAAAACCAATGACAGACCATTCCAACTTTTTTTTTCCATAGACTGCCGTGTCACAATTTTTTTTTTGTCACGAATATTATTTATGGATCGAATTTATCATGTACATCATTAGATAGCTGACAAAACATAGCCTGTCTACACTTTGTGTTCGAGGATGTTTGTTCTGATACCACTGTTTTGACACATATATTATATTCACATGACCAAACTAGTTTACTTCGCTTTGTGAAACATGTGTGCCCTTTTTTATTGCATCAACAGAGGGTGCTGTTCTATTTTATCTTGGGTTGCCTTTAAGCTTAATTTTAGAACAATGTTCCAGTTTAAAACATCTGGAGCTACCTAAGCTAAGTTCATAGGTCTCTGATAAGGTCTAAAATGAGCCCTGAAAAAAGTATTTTAAAAACATAAATTCGTGCAGCTTTAAAAGAGAGAAGATCTCTGAATACCAGGTTGTACTAACCCCATCCCCCCTCCCTCACAATGCCTGTGTTCCAAATATGACATTGCACTACGTGCATAAGTTTGTCCACAATATTTCCAGTAGCAGCTAACTTTCCAAATTTTGCATTGTAGGATATCCATTAAGTGAGTACTATGTAGCTCAAATATCAAAGTTTGCATTTCTTCAGCTGAAACACCACAATATTGAATTGTGTCGGTAAAGAAACATACAGTGTAGAGTCTTCCTCAAAATACATGAAAGACAAAGATATCCTTACATAGATCTGATCATAATATCTAGAGTGACAATGTAGTATGAAGTATGTTATCTAACTCATTATCATTGCTTCGGGGACCAACAGAAGAGTGAACAAGAATAATTGATTAAATGCATAATACATAATGGTGACAAACTTGGAAAGAGAGTTATCTTAAAACGACAAAAGAAGTTCCACATCATGTTTTCATGATGAATTGAATCGTCCCATCGTAAATTCAATGATATATAAACAGCATTGCACTAATGCTGCAAATTGAATGAAAGAACATTGTCTCAGGAAATAAAATAAAATAAAACAGTTATCTGAACATTCATTTTAATTACCAAAACGGTATTCAATGATGCATATCCTTATAGCTACACAATTTTAGAATATGGTATATTCATCCATTCCTAAACTTGGTTATAAATCCTTAATGTATACTTACTAGTGTGTCTTCCCACAAAAATTGTGCAAGGGAAAAGGCCCTCTTTAGCATGTAGACAATACTTTGTGACATGATGCTTACATCAATTCAAGAGCATAGTCTTAGTTATCAAATGCAATTTGCTAATTCGTCAATTTACTGTTGTAATCTCATAATAATGTTAATACATTAACTAATTAGCCAATTAATGGTTTATTAAATGAGGATTAAAATTCAATTTTCATGTTACCAGGAAGAGGGCTTAGAATCCTGTCATGACTTGAGTAAAAGTGGCCAATTGTGATTTGAGTTTGTTAAAACCTCCAGCATAAAACATAGCAAAATGAAAAGAAAACAGAATTCTGAAACCAAGATTGTGCCCTGTACAGTTGATGTAACACACTGTCACAACACATGTTTATCTAACCCAAAAAGGTGCTTTTTACTTGCAACATATTTTTATTTATTTTTTTTTTTTTTTTTTCGGAGACTAGCTGTAAAGGACTATACTTGGTAACACTGGGATATTTGTTTGCAATGGCATTGAAAAACACTAAAGATCAAATGATTTGAATATTTTAAAACGAATCACCGTGTATTCGCCCCTTCTAAAAAAAAGTAATTCTTTAAATCCACATAACAGAAGTTGCCCTAAAATGAGAGTTTTTTTTAAACTTGCTCGAAAGCAGGACACTAGTGCCTTTAAATCACTACTCCTTGGGATACTCAATTCTGGACACGAGGCCACTTGCTGGCAGGAAGTCGTGGGATGACGAACATTTTAAAGGACAGTGATACTGTATGAAAGACCGTCAGTTAAAAAACATGTTTGATCATTAGCACGGCAATGAAATGCTGAATATCATTAATATACAAATATTATCACAATTGCCGCAGTTACATGAGAAGGAATTATTTGTCCACACTGAACACATTTCAAATTGACATCAACATATTAATTTATTTTACTCTGTGGCTATTGCCATTGTGTAGTATTTCTGTTCTATTTCCTTGCCATTCGAACATCAAACAGTATAAAGCTTCTATCTAAGTTACTGGAAGTGGTTTGGACAGAAATAAGTAATAATCAGGAGCAGTTGCATTCGTTAAAAACTGTTTTTTTTTTTTCTTGTTTTGTAACACTGCCTCCTACCAGGTGAGAAAGAACCTTCCCTATCTTCTAGCAGTAGGACCTGGGTATATCTGTTGTTAAATCTGAATTTGATTTGATTTGAAATAAGATGATTTATATCAATACTTCAAGGTATACAGAGTATGAGTTTGAGCATTTACACCCACAGTTGGATTTAAGTGCATAAAACAAGTATAAACAGGCACAAAGTTGTCACATGTTGCCTCTGTGATAAGTAAAAAATAACTCAAATTTGACTTTTTGAACATCAATGCTATTCACAGGGTAATATGAGCACACTCTTTCCTCGATGATGGTAATCAAACAAATGTTCATGCATGCTTCATTTTTGAGAATAATTTCCACTATCTCAGTATTTTCCTTATTTTTGCTTCGAATGGTGATTGCAAAATGGTGTAACTTCCAGTTAGAATATGTTTTTTTTTACCATGAGACAATTCACTGTGGTTTACTGTAGTAGTATGTGATGATATAAAAGGTCTTGACACGTGTGAGAATAAATTCTGCAGAAAAAATATAACTTAAAATGTTCAAATACTTGACACTTTTCACGAAGAATATAATCCCCCATTATTGTTTCTTATAGAAACTTGATAACTGACCAAGTTTACGCATGTTTTGCCTCAGAGATTCTAAATCTCATAGAGTTTAAGATTGTAGTTATGATTTGCAGTCAAAAACATCTATATGAATCAACAGCTAAATCATATCAATGTGAAGATTAGAATATAAATAAAACCTCTCATAGAGATTGGGTAAATATTGAGTATTGGTTAAAATCTGGACGGTTAAACTTCATCATTTTTCCAATTTGTCAGGAGTAATTTTAAAAAATCCTGCGACGGTTCAACGTGCACGTGCGTTCCAGAAATGGTCCGATAGCCCGTTAGCCATATGGTCGCGCAGGCATACCTAACAATCAGAGGGCTGCGCTCGTCTTGCTACGGTGCACAAGTAACCGCGATTCGCATTTGATCAAAAATTGAAACTCACAGAAAGAAACACATTCTTGTAACATGTCGTTATTAGTTTTTTCATAAAACAACAAATTCATGACGTGATGGATCTCAGCTTTCAACACACCATTTGTACAGTCACTAAACTAGCCGTTTGTATTGATAATGAAGGGAAGTAATGGATTGCACACCCTAACACCAATCTTAACACAGGGCATTCGTTTCCTGTAACCAACAGTTTAAAACAACTACATATTTGAGTAGATAGACTGTTATACCATTATCTGAAATGCAAATCCACAACACTAATGTGAAGGTTAAAACAGTTAATCTACAAAATAACAAAATAAAGTATTTCAATACTTAAATAACAGTATAGTTCTAATTTTCCTTTGTTCTTGATATCCTGCCAGTACACTGGATATACCCATGGCAATAGAATAATGTACCTTCAACATTTTCAATTTAAGTCATCTTTTCTCAAACAGTGAGACATGTTGAGAACATTACCCTGTCAAGTCTGAATACTAGACGGTTATTCTCATCAATTACAATACTCCATTTTTTCTTAACTTACAACTATTTTCTGTGCAAATTGTTATGTGTCCAAGGCATTACAAACACTTATGAAGTCAATAAAAATAACGACGAATTGAGAGTTTCAAAGATTGGGCCAATTACAATAATGGATAGACTAAATCTCTTTAAATAGCAAGATCATTAAAAAAAACACAGAAAAGAAAAGAAAGCCAGACAAACTAACATCATTTACCCTTCCAGGACCACTTTACACTCCTGGGTGAAAAGAGGTAATGAGATTAAGTGTCTTCACGAAGACACAACGCGGCCGCGACCAGGATTCGCACCCGGGGTCGCTCCACACGGCTGCTACGCACCCACGTCCAGAAAAACGTCGATAAAGGTCTCTTTTCTTACCCTTGGCGTCGTCGACAAAGGCTGCACTCGTATAGAGGGAAATTCCCCTACCGTATGGGATTTACGTATGGTGGGTTAGGGTACCTACGGGGAAATGGACCTTCCGTAGGGGAAACGATGGGAGATTTGATGATTTGTAGGGAAGTAGGCGCGGTTTTTGACAATTTCAGAAAAAAATATTCGGAATTTTTCCAAGAAATCCGATTTATATTCGCCCATTTTGTCCTCCTCCGCGAAGAAATTTGTGATCTAATATTTTGCATTTCTAAGATTATCAAAGATATTTTTCAGGGAAAAACATCCCTTCGTAGGGAAAAAGTCGATTTTGTAGGAGAAAACATAGGTTCATATGGGAAAATATGGTGAATTAGGCGTAGGGGAAAAGTGGTGTCCGTAGGGGAAAATACGCATGCGGCGTAGGGGGAAATCAAAATTTTGAGTGGCAGCCCTGGTCGTCGACGTCTTTTGGAAAAAGGGTAGCTTTTTCAGCACCGTTCGCTGGCAATCGCCACTTAGGGTAGCCTTTTCTCACATGTCACGCCATTTGGGGATACTAATTTGGTTATGTAGATTACGCCATTTAGGGGTGAAAATTTTTTGAGGATCTAATAACATCTCCAACATGAACAACTGATAATTAGGAGAATTATTTATGAATTGTTAAGTGAACCTCTTCGGGTTGCACAATGTACAATAATGTTTTAGATGAGAAGAACACTTGGGTGGGGTGTCAAATTGGTTGATTTCACTGTTTACGCCACCTAGGGTATCGAATTAGTGGATTCCCAGTTCACGCCACGTAGGGTATCAGAATAAATGGATTTCCTGGGAGTCACGCCACTTAGGGTAGCTTTTCTGATGTGTTACGCCATTTAGGGTTGCAAATTTGGTTATATAGGTTACGCCGTTTACGGTGCATTTCTGAGGTTGTTGGACACGGGTGGGAGACAGGCCGTGTGGACAGCGACCCGCCCGGGGATTCGAACTGGGGATCCCAAACTAAATAATGCCCTAATCTCATGTGCAGCCTCTAGGTAGTGATGTTATTTATTCCCAGTCAAGAAACAAGAAAGCTGCTGGAGGCAAGGCTAAGTGCTATGTACTTCAACTGACTAGATTACAGTACAGGATATAATTACTACAGTTTATGAACACAGGTGTGAAACAAAAATGAAAACAAAAAAATAACAATCATCTTGAATTTGTGGGATTTGTACACATTAACAAATCCTATACATCAGTGCTAATAACAAAAATACACGAAAAGATTATTTATCTGCATAAATCATGCATCATCGCAACTTACAATCACATTTCAAGAATACAAAGGTATGTAAAGTACATGTAGACTATTTAGAATATTTGACACTTGACTATTATGTCCTTAAAGTCCTAATCAGTTACTGCCTCTATGCTGCAAAATCTCAAACTTGAATATGACACTTTAAGCTAAGTTTACCAAGAATGGAAGTAAATGGTTTGTCTCAAATGCCCAGACCAATTCAGTTTATTTCAGGTTTTATTTATTAACCCCAACTAGGCCAGGGGGGTTAGGGTTAGTCTCACACATCTTTTAAGACCAAATTTGCGACGACCAGGTATGCGGTTCCGAAGATATGCATAATTTTGTACATGCATGTCGCACCAAAAATTGCTCAAAATCGTGATTTTGTGTACAATTTCAATACAAAATGTGTTTTTAGCCAAATATCATAAATGTATGAATATTTTTGCTTTTACTGATTCAAATTACTTGATTTTATGCTGCTATGATCACATAAGTGTCACCGACAAATACATGTATTCCCACATTCAGTACGAGTATGTCAACATTTCATTAAAGTGACTATAACAACAGACAGCATGTGTTCCTGCATGACGGGTCTTTTGAAACACTTCTCATAGAGAGACAAACCATTTTGTTACATCCCTCTAACAGTACAAAATGACTAGTGTTGTATCCCACGCCCACCTCCAGGCCAATTTTTGGTGGCTCGGTCTTGGTCTCGGTCCAAGTCACCTGTACAAACCCTATGGGAAGGTTGTGTTTTGGGGTGGCCTTCGTCTCGGTCTCGGTCCGAGTCACCCGTACAAACCCTATGGGAAGGTTGTGATTTGGGGTGGCCTTCGTCTGGGTCTCGGTCCGAGTCACCCGTACAAACCCTATGGGAAGGTTGTGATTTGGGGCCGCCTCTTGTCTTGGAACTTGTGATCTTGGCTACAACACGGATTACAATGAACAGATGCACATCACTGAGCCAAACCTTCTGATTCAGCCATACACATTTAATATAAAATGACAAAAAAAAATCAAATACTGTTTGAAAAGTACAAATAGGAAAAACACATCAGAAAACATTCCTTACAAGGCCTCTGTCTAATACGATGTAAATCTTAATATTACAATGTGATACAATATCTGTACATATCTATTTACATAATAACCATTGCCCTGGTACGCAGCTCAGAAATGAATGACGAAAGAATGTAACTTTCATCACCAGCGATTCTCTCCTGTATTTCAGTAATGCACGCCACATCATGGGATCATACAAATACATCTACTGTAATTATCTATTCTACATATTTTACAAGCATGTTCTTCACTACTGAAAATTATTTTTTTTTTTAATTTTGATTTTGATTATTGTTAAGCGAGTATGTCAGATTATGAATTGTATGCGTCTTACACGTGAAGTGAAATTCGAAAAGCAAAATACAAGATTGGTAGTACAGTTTGAACTCGATTAACCAGCCACATTGGGACCAGCAGCCGTCCGAATAAGTGATATGCCCATACTGCCGCGGAATAAGAGAGATAAGTACAAACACAGTATAGGGGGAGGTATACAAAGCATAAAGTTTGTTGTAGAAAACACCAAAACAGGCACAAATTGCAAAGCAGACTTGCAAAGTGGATACTTTATTTATTGCTTACCTGATACCAGCTGGTTCTTTGTTGTAACTTCTAATAAGGTGTATAATTACAGGCAATGACTAATAAGTCTATGTGCCAGATACAGAGATCTCCGTACAACTCGATGGAGTATAATGCGGCGAACTGTAACCAATTTAAGTGTGTTTGATGTTTCTATGTATACACAAATGATTCAGCCATGGACACATTAGTGAAAAACATGTATCAATTGATATCCTACCTATCTTAAAAATATGGGAAAAATAAATCAATGTATCAGCAAATTGAAATGTAAACAAAGAATAAATGCACAAAAATGTGGGAATTATTCAACATTTAATTGTGATTACTGACTTGAAATTATTTTTATACATGTTTTTAGATAATTCAATGCATACATTCTGGCAATTGCCATTATGATGAAATATGCTTTTCGATTCGATAAGTAAAGTATGGATAAAAGTGGTAAATTAGACACTGTAATCAGATTTTGAAGAAAAATGGAAGAACATAAAAGTGGTGAACTTACATTACAAAATGGAATTTGGTCCATTTATATAATGGAGCAATGGAAAATTTGGCATTAATTACTAATGTCGATAAATGGGAGTTTTGTTTCACAGGAGGCACAGCGAGGAGTCAGATAGTCCGCTAGTATAATCACAAAGTGATGAACATGAATGGAACCTTCCGTTTGTTTTTTTGTAAGCCATCTTTTTTGTTATACACCACGATTCATTTTTCTTGTTACCGCATCTCAGGCTGAGAATGTTTCATTAATAATGGGAATTTGGCTTATGGCCATGAGTTTGTAGTTTTCTTCCATAAAATTTTATGATAAGTGATATTTGGAAGGCTGAAACCTTTTACTTTGTTGTATTAATTTATTTTAGAACGTGTGCTTGTAATAATAAGAGTGCCCACTGTACACGTTAAAGGCCGTTGCTCTCAAGATTCCTGAAAATCCCAGTAGAGTTAGCATAGCACACATGGCAGTTCTGTGGCAATGGGTTACATAAATATAAGTCAGGGAAAAAAATTAATGTAGATACTTGGAATATACTGAAGTTAGGCATACTTAACATACCTGCGGCTTAAACTGGCACAGAAAACAAAAAAATTGCTCCCCCGCCCCCGCCCAAATAAAAAAAATCCAGATGTATTAGACAGCACATAGTCAATTCTCTGATTAAAGTTTTCATTTTTGAAAAATTATATTTATTCAAACTTAACATAAAAAGAGTGTAGCATTATATGAATTTATATTATCTATTATGAATATATAATATTTTACGAGAAGATATGAAAAGGTAACTATGGTTGATTAATTTCTGATCATAGCATTGGATTTTTAATATTAATGAAATACATGTGTTTCAAAGTTTTTAAGTTTTGTGGCAAATTAAATCGTATCCATTACCTAACCAAAACAAATCAAGAAATAAGTGAGATATAAGAGAATAAAACTTGCCTGTAATATACCGCATATGTGATAAATTTACTGAGAGATTTCTTCAGAGAGCATCATTATGTCACTTTAAAACTGTTTACACAAACAAAACACATAAATTACTGGGACAATACTGCTTCTAACACAGATTACAAGCACATTCAGCTTGGTAAGAAGATATAACATATAAAATAAACAGAAATATCTTGGTTAACAAAATAAAGTTAAGATGTTCAACCAAAGTTACATTTATGTGAGTTTTTCTACACAAATACACATATTTTCTTACAATTAATAAATTAAGCAGATGTAGGTTTGAACTTACAAATATGAACTGTACTGTTATATCCGTTTTTTTTTCTCTCAGTTTTTATAACAGCATTTGTTTTTGAGTGACAATTACCCACTTTAACTAGAATCACTGATCATCAATTTTCAACATGTATTTATTCTCTCCACATCCCTTCACACAAGGATCCGTAACAACATCCAATCTGACTAATACAAAAATGGCAACTATCCTCCCATATACCCCCCCAGAATGTCATTTCTCATCTCTTTGATATGAACTTTGGAAGCTCAGACTTCCTGTCTGTGATGCACCGAGATAGTAAATTTACTTTCAGGGAAATGGCAAGAACTGGAAGCCAGACCTCAATTTTGTCAAATATGATTCTTGTATACAAGAATAACTCTTTTATTTAAGGTTTGGCTGTGAATTTGGCAGACAGTGTCATCCTTTTTGTTAGGGTGCGACAAGATTAGAAGGAAGGCTAAAGCAAATTTGTTGATTTGGAAAGGTTTGAAAATCATCCGCTTCAATTGACATTCCTCAGCAAAGTTCTGTCTATTGACGCAGCATAACTGGGAGTGGTTTAGGAATCAATCAGGAAGGGTACGAAGATGTCGGCAAAACTGTTTGACCCTTTTTTTGTCTGACAGGTAAGTGTCCTACAGGCTTGTTCAACATAGATCGCCACCTTAGTCTGAATCATCTGGCAGAGTCCTTTCTCTGCCTTGTTTTTAACAAGCTACCGCACTGGGAGGCTTTCTGGGGCACTTTGCAGATTCGGAAGTGCTACAGAAAGGAGGATATCCATGACGATGTCCTCATGATAATACAGTTGTAACTGGTGTCAAGAAGTTGATTTCCATATCCACATTAGGTCTCGACAAAATTTTGAAGGCGGAAAATTTGCTAGTTCCAAAAGTATGGAAATCGCGAGGAAGTGTTTAGGAATGATACCACAGTGAACTGGACATCTTTCAAGCATACGTGGATGAGATTGCGTATTTACTAGTTTTAGCATTGTGTCTTGTCCCGTACCTAGTGGAAACAGGTCTTTTTAACAATTCTGTCACAACAAAAGCGATATATTCCTTAACTGTCATTTTTTTTAAAGCAGAACCCTTCAGAATAGTGTACTTAAATCTGTTAATATTGTATCCCAAATTGAGGACGTTTTCCAAACCTCCATATGGAGAAAATAGTCATCAAACATCCAAATTGTCATCGTAGATGACACACAACGTTAGATGATAGCTGAATCACTATATCGCCAATAGCCCAACCTTGGCCATCTGACAGACACCATTCATACTAAACTCAAAGAGGTTGCCCAGGAAGGATGAGGATATACATTGAGTAGGGGAGGGGGGTTATTTTCATAATTTATGCTGACCTTCTTAGAGTTATTACATAAGAAAGACTTGTGTGAGGGTGTGGGCAAGGAACCATGGGGACTTCTCAGTTATGCAAAGAGGAAAGAATCAACCAATAGATTTCCCCTACTCCCTCCTCCTCGACCTCCCCCGCTTTTTCGCCCTTCGCGCAGCACGCCTTCCAGAGGCACACAACTTGAAGCCAGATATTGACATCGCTGATGTGAAATCAAAAAGCGGCTGCACAGCTGTTGGACAGGATTCAAATGGAATGCACCCAACATTCTCTCTTTGACGCTTATACATTCAATATACCTTCAATCATTGTTGCAAGGTCAGCCTCAAGCCAATTTCTGGAGGCCGTTGTCATTCGGATCTTTGGTCTCCGATCCTGTGCAATTGTACATAACCTCATGGAAAGGTTGGTTTTTTGGGCCGACCCTCTGAGGGTATTGGAACCCTGTGGTCTCAGACATCAACTGCGTTACATACGCAAACCACTTGACCTTGAACTCATAGACGGTGAGCTCCCTGCTCGCTCCGAACCTTTGACCGTTACAACGCCATCATCCATCCCCTTACTGGCATCTCGCATCGACGTCCCCCTCGCCCCATCCCAGATTTGCAGGCAGCATGGCCACCACCCCGGCTGGGGGTCCGGCGAGGTCAGGGTTCACAGGGGCGTCGCCCGCGCAGTGGAGGCCAGGTTGGGAATGGAGCGGCTCGGACGCACTGGGAAGTCAACAGTGACGACTGCTTGTGGCTCGCTCCTTCTTCTCCCACGACATAACGAAGAAAAGGCCTCTGGACATAGTTATATGATACTGAATAGAAAGAAGACAGTCATTTCGCGAGGAAGTTATTGGACTTAGTATCTTGGTTTCACTTGTTAAGGTAAATGAACAAATGATTGGGGGTAGTCCTCACTAGGGTAAAAAACTTTGTAGAATCAAGTAACTATGGCAGGGAATTGCTACTTTGAAATTTTGTAAGTCAAATGTTGACCTCATTTTAAAATAATGTCGCATCTGTACCGCCTTGTAACAGCCAAATTTGTAGTGTAGCCTTTTTTATGGGGAATTAAATCTATTGTGCCCTGATAAAATTTAAATCAAATAATCCACTCCAGCTGGTGAACATTTGGTTTATTCTTCAAAACCAGTTTGGTTCTGAAGGCCATTTTGTATTTCTCCCAAATCATGTCTCTGAAGCTTTAACACATAACAGCCCAAGGGGGGGGGGGCGGGGGGAGGGGCAACAATGTGCCACGTCTACAATTTGTCGAAATTTTGATCAAAACTTGGTGACTTTTCCTAAAAGTTTTATGGCGAACAATTTGTGTATAGTATTAGGGTTAGCGCCCGTGAAATCGTGTTGCCAATGGCCACACCACATTTGAAGGTCATGTGTGTCATTTTTTTTGTGTTTTCTTCTATTTTACTTTACTGCCCGACTTTTTTTCATATCAAATTATGACATGAAACGTATGATGTCATCTATTTAAAAAACCATATTCAATTCATTTCTTTTCTTTCATTTATTTTGAAAAGGTAAAATGGCGCCAAACATAAAAAACATAAAAAATATTGAAAATCATTTTCTTAGCTTTTTTTTATTTTCATTATCAGATTACAAGATTTGATGTATCAAAGGGCAATTTCCATCAAAAGTGTACCAGAATGATAAAAAATGCATTTATTCAGGATATTTTATACTTTTTAGTGCAACCAGGCAAGTGCATAGTAATTTGGCAATAACGCTATAACATCGGCCACTATAATGTATTGTAATTATAAATATGAGCCCGGCAAACAGATCAAAGTTTATTCAAAATACTTTTTTTTCTATCTAAAGATATGTGATCTTGTGTATTATAGAACAAATTAAAACACTTCTCGAAGTGTATACAAGGGATTATTAAAGATGAAAACGTATTAGAAATATTTCAACAAAATCCATGATATTTTCTAGTGTCATTGTCATTATAGTTCATGGTGAATAGCGCCCCCATCATCGTGGTGACCTTGAGAAATTTTGAGATGTTGTGCCTTTGTAGAGTTGGAGGTTTGGCTTTGGCATGTGTGCCAAATTTGAGAGTGATTTGGTCCAAAATAAAGATTTTAGAGAAGGGGTGCACAATGAGGCCCCCCCCCCCCTTTGGGCAAAGAGAGCCCAAAAATATCTTGGGCTTTTAGGGTTAAAGGTATTGGCTAACATTTACCACAGTTAAAAAAATCTGAGCGCACATGAATTTTACCACAATGCTACCAGTGCTTTTGATGAGGTCTTAAAAAATGAAGCTCTGAAAAAATTAATATTTCAACAATCTATTGATTAGTCTTTAAAAAAAAGTGAAATCGTAAGTTGACCAGATTCACTTGCCCATTTCTTATCCATAGACTTACTTGTGTGTACACCTAAGGTTATTAAAAACTCACAGCTAGCCCCGAGTTTTATTTGTTTATTCATGCATAACTTGCCATTGGCAGCTGTAAACTTTCCAAACTTTTTGTATTCTAGGGTGTTTAATTTGTCCCATTTGAACACTACTTTGTGCTCAGATACTCAAAGTTTGACAATTTTTTAAATCTGAAGCTCCACAATGTTACCTATCACTTTAACCTCTTTTGGTGCTTATCCCCAGGTGTGACATTGTGACATGTCACAGATTTTAAATTTCTTTGCTATTTACACCATTTTTGTAAACTATTCTTCAATGAATATTAATGCGCAACAATTTGCATCTGTTGGCACCGACTTATAGTAAATGTTAAATTTATATCACAGTGTTAATATCATTTAAAAGAAGAGACCATGCAAAGGTGTGGCGTCCCCCTTGATGTCCCGTGTCACATCAGTGATAATAATTTTCATAAATTGTCAGACAAACAAAATGCCGTTATTATTTGAAATTCTCTATTTGCTTTCAAAACCCCAGAATGAAAGTTCTGAATGATGGGATAAGAAATAGGGTCACTCTTTGATGAATT
>JZLH01S0396984.1:29001-40087 GCA_001188425.1 Eucidaris tribuloides | reverse complement strand
GGATAAGAGAGATAAAGTACAAACACAGTATAGGGGGGAGGTATACAAGCCATAAGTTGTTGTAGAAACAACCCAAAGACCAGGCACAAATTGCAACAGACCTCTCACAAGTGATACTTTATTTATTGCTTCCTGATACCCAGCTGGTTCTGTGTACACTTCTAATAAAGGTGTATCAATTACAGGCAATGACTAATAAGTCTATTGTCCAGATAACAGAGATCTCCGTACAATCGATGGCCGTATAATCGAGGCCGAACTGTAACCAATTTAAGTGTGTTTGATTGTTTCTATGTATACACTAAATGAATCTCAGCCATGGACACATTAGTGAAAAACATGTATCAATTGATATCCTACTATCTTAAAAATATGGGAACAAATAAATTCAATGTATCAGCAAATTGAAATGTAAACAAAGAATAATGACAAAAAATGTGCAATTATTCACAATTTATTGTGATTCTGACTTGAAATTATTTTTAATCATGTTTTTAGATAATTTTCAATGCATACATTCTGCAATTGCCATTACTGATGAAAAATATGCTTTTCGATTCGATAACTGTAAAGTGATGGATAAAAAGTGGTAAATTACACATGTATAGATTTTGAGAAAATGGAAGAACATGAAAAGTGGTGAACTTACATTACAAAATGGAATTTGTCATTTTATATAATGGAGCAATGGAAAATTTGGCATTATCTACTAATGTCGTAAACTGGGAGTTTTTGTTTCACAGGAGGCACAGCGAGGCTCACATAGTCCTCAGTATATCACACAAGTGATGAACATGAATGGAACCTTCCGTTTGGTTTTTTGTAAGCCATCTTTATTTTGTTATTACACAACGCATTTCATTTTTTCTTTTACGCATCAGGCTGAGAAATGTCTTCATTATAATGGGAATTTGGTTATGGCCATGAGTATTGTAGTTTTCTTCATAAAATTTAATGATAATGATTTTGGAAGCTGAACTTTTACTTTGTTGTATTAATTTTATTTTTAGAACCGTGCTTGTAATAATAAGAGTGCCCCGTACAAGTTAAAGCCGTTGCTTCAAGATTCTGAAAATCCCGTAGAGTTAGCATAGCACACATGCAGTTCCTGTGGCCAATGGGTTAATAAATATAAGTACAGGGAAGAAAAAATTATGTAGATACCTTGGAATATACTGAAGGTTAGCATACTTCAACATACCTCGGCATTAAACTGGCACAGAAAACAAAAAAATTGCTCCCCCCCCCCCCCCCGAAAAAAAAAAAATCCACATGTATCTTAGACACAATACGTCAATTCTCTGAATTAAGTTTTCATTTTTGAAAAATTATATTTTATTCAAGCTTACATAAAAAAGAGTTGTACATATATATGAATTTATATATATATTTATGAAATATATAATATTTACAGAAGATATGAAAGGTAACTATGGTTGATTAATTTCCGATCATAGCATTGGATCTTTTAATATTAATGAATACATGGTGTTTCAAAGTTTTTAAGTTTGTGGCAAAATTAATCGTATCCATTACCTAACCACAAACAAAATACAAGAAATAAGTGAGATATAGAGAATGAAACTTGCCTGTCAATTCGCATAGTGATAATATTTACTGAGAATTTCTTCAGAGAGCATCATTATGTCATTAAACAACTGGTTTACAAAACTAACAAAACACATAAATACTGGGCACAATACTGCTTCTACAGATTTACATAGCACATTCAGCTGGTAAGAGATATCAACATATAAAATAAACACGAAATATCTTGGTTAACAAAATAAAGTTAAGATGTCAACAAAGTTACATTTATGTGAGTTTTCTACACAAATAACACATATATTTCTTACAATTAATAAATTCAAGGCAGATGTAGGTTTGAACTTACAAATATGAACTGTATGTTATATCCCTTTTTTTTCTCTCGTTTTTATAACAAGCATTCGCTTTTTTTTGAGTGGACAATTACCACTTTACTAGAATCACTGATCATCATTTTCAACATGTATTTATTCTCTCACATCCCTTCACACAAGGATCCCGTACAAACTCCAATCTGACTATACAAAATGCACATACTCCCATCATACCCCTCAGAATGTCATTTCATCTCTTGATATGAACTTTGACCTCAGACTCTCTGTCTGTATTCACCGAGATGTAAAATTACTTTCAGGGAAATGGCAGAACTGGAAGCAGACCTCAATTTTGGTTCAAATGATTCTTGTATAAAGAATACTCTTTTTTTAAGGTTTCGGCTGTGAAAATTTGGCAGTCAAGTGTCATCCTTTTTGTTAGGGTGCCGACAAGATTAGGAAGGAAGGCTAAAGCAAATTTGTTGATTTGGAAAGGTCTTGAAAATCATCCCTTCCTTGGACATTCCTACAAAGTTCTGTCTATTGACCGCAGACATACCTGGGAGTGTTCTAGGAATCAATCAGGAAGGGTACGAAATGTCGCAAAACCTGTTTGACCCTTTTTTTGTCTTGACAGTAAGTGTCTACAGCCTTGCTAACATAGATCAGCCACGCTTTCCTGAATCATTCTGCACAGCCTTTCTTCTGCTTGTCTTTACGAAGCTACCCGCACTGCGGAGGCTTTCTGGGGCACTTGCAAGATTCGGAAGTGCTACAGAAAGGCAGGATATCCTGACGATGTCCTCATGATAATACAGTTGCTAAAGGTGTCAAGAAGTTCATTTCCATATCCACATTTAGGTCTCGACAAAATTTTGGAAGCGGAAAATTTGCAGTTCCAAAAGTATGGAAATGGAGGGAAGTGTTTAGGAATGATACACACAGTGAACTGAATCTTTCAAGCATACGTGGATAGATTGCGTATTTACTAGTTTTAGCATTCCGTGTCTTGTCCGTACCCTAGTGGACAACAGGTCTTTAACAATTCTTGTCACAACAAAAGGATATATTCAACTGTCATTTTTTTTAAAGCAGCAACCTCAGAATAGTGTACTTAAATCTGTTATCATTGTATCCCAAATTGAGGACGTTTTCCAAACCTGCCATATGAGAATAGTCATCAAACCCCAAATTTGTCATCGTAGATGACACACAACATTCAGTTGATAGCTGCTCACTATAGTCCAATAGCCACCTTGCCATCTGACAGACACCATTCATCTAAACTCAAAGAGGTTGCCCTGGAAGGATGAGGATATACATGAGTAGGGGAGGGGGGTATTTCCAAATTTATGGCTGACTTTAGAATTATTACATAAGAAAGACTTGTGTGAGGGGTGGGCAAGGAACCATGACTTCTCAGTTATCAAGAGGAAAGAATCAACCAATTATTTCCCCTACCTCCTCCTCCTCCTCCTCCTTTTCCCCTTCCCCACGCCTTCCAGAGGCACACACTTGAAGCCAGATATTGAACTCCTGATGTGAAATCAAAACGGCTACAGCTGTTTGGACAGGTTCAAATGGAATGCACAACATTCTCTTCTTGACCTTTGACATTCATATACCTTCACATCAGTGTTGCAAGATCAGCCTCAAAGCCAATTTCTGGAGGCCTTGGTCTCGGTCTTGGTCTCGATCTGTGTCAATTGTACAAACCTCATGGAAGGGTTGTGTTTTGGGCCGACCTCGGGTATTGGAACCTGTGGTCTCAGACACAAAACTGCGTTACATACCAATCCACCTTGACCTTTGAACTCTAGACGGTGAGCTTCCTGTCCTCCGACCTTTGACCTTCTAACCCTCATCCATCCCCTTACTGCATCTCTGCATCGACGTCCCCCTCCCCCATCCGATGTTGCAGCAGCATGGCCACCCCCTCCGGCTGGGGGCCGGCGAGGTCAGGGTTCACGGGGGCGTCGACCCCGGCCAGGGAGGCCAGGTTGGGAATGGAGCGGCTCCGGACGCACTGGAAGTCAACGTGACGACTCTTGTGCTCCTCCTTCTCCCACGACATACGAAGAAAAGGCCTCTGGACATAGTTATAGATTACTGGAAAGAAAGAAGACAGTCATTCCAAGAAGTTAGGACTTAGTGTCTTGGTTACATTGTTAAAGGTAAATGACAATGATTGGGGGTAGTCCTCAACTAGGGGTAAAAACTATTCTAGAATCAAGTAAACTATGCAGGGATTCTACTTTGAAAATTTTGTAGTCAAATGTTGACTCATTTTAAAATAATGTCCATCTGTACGCCTTGTAACAGACAAATTTGTAGTGTAGCCTTCTATGGGGATTAAATCTATTGTGCCCCGATAAAATTAAATTAAATTAATCCACTCCAGCTGGTGAACATTTGGTTTATCTTTCAACCAGTTTGGTTCTAAAGGCATTTTTTATTTCTCCCAATCGTGTCACTGAGCTTTAACCTCTTTGGTGCTTATCCCCAGGTGTGACATGATTTGTTACATTGTCACAGATTTGATTTCTTGCTATTTACATCATTTTTGGTAAACTATTCCTTCAATGAATATTATGCAACATTTGCATTGTGTGCACGACTAATATTAAATGTTACTTTATATCACAAGTGTTATAACTTTAAAAAGAAGGACCTGCAATAGGTGTGGCGTCCCCCTGATGTCCCTGTCACATTAGTGATATCATTTGTCATAATTATCAGACAAAACTAAAACGCCTAATCATTTTGAAATTCTCTTACTTGCTTTCAAACCCCAGAATGAACGTTATGAATGATGGCATAATGAAATAGGGCCACTCTTTGATGGAAGTCAGACAATCTCATCAAATGTCACATTTTGTGTCTCAACCAGGGATGTAGTCGAGGCTGGCCTCAAGGTCGGGTTTTGCCGGCCTTGGCCTCGGACCGAGTCATGTGTACAAAGTCTATGGAAAAATATATTTCCAGCGGCCTCGTGACTCGGAATGGTCGGTCTCAACTACATCCCTGGTCTTAACTTCATGGAAAAACACACATCCACATGTTTGAAATCAACATACAATGGTGCAGACTAGTGGAAATTCCAGCGAAATGGCAAGATTGGAAGGAGTCCTCACTTTTATCTTTGATTTGTAATCATTACTGATGACAGGGACTAGAAAATCGAACTTATCACTATTACCCATAGGCATCCAGCCCCATGTACTGATATACAGTGTGTATCCAAAAAAAGTAGACACTTACGAAAAAAATTATTTAAAAAAACTCTCATTATTTTGAGATTATTTTTTTGTATGAATATATTACCTTGGACCTAAGCTATCTGATGACACTGTTGGTTTCGAAAGTATTTCACGCATGAGTGAGCACAGGCCACTTTTGTCCAATAGGCCAAAAATGCATTTGCGCACAGAATAGTGTTCTTATAGTCAATGTTTAATGCCTCACAGACCGGTGCTGCAGAAGCTCTCACCTGATGTGCACAAGGATTGAATCCTCAGCATGCTCAGAGAAGATGTAATATCAATTTTGTGGCAAAAAAAGACACAAATGAAGCAATGATTCAGATACACCCCACTAAAAAGAAGAAAATGTCATGTTTGCCAGATGAACGTGAATTGACCACAACAAAAATGACATTTTTTTCTTTTTTAGAATGGTGTATCTGAATCATTGCTTCATTTTTGTCTTTCTTGTCACAAAAATGATATTAGCTTTTCTCTTAGTATGCCGAGAATTCAATACTTGGGCACATCAGTTGAGAACTTCTGCAGAACTGGTCTGTGAAGCATTAATCGTTGACTATAAGAACACAATTCTGTGCACAAATGCATTTTTGACCGATTGGACAAAAATGAGTTGTGCTCACTCATGCGTGAAATACTTTCAATACCAACAATGTCATCAGATAGCATAGATCCAAGGTAAGATATTCATGTAAAAAAAATAATCTCAAGATCATGAAATTTTTGTGTAATAATTTTTTTCTAAGTGTCTACTTTTTTTTGATACACACTGTACATGTCGACATGTGACCACAACACCAGGTTTCCACCCTTTTCTTGTCAATAGGTGTGTGGGTATTTTTTACGTGCCGAGGTGTTTCTGTCTCGACACAAAACCTCTGACTTTACATCCTATCCAGGGACAGGGTAATGGGGGTAAAGTGCCTAACCAAAGGACACAACCACCATCACATGGACTTTAAAGTGATAGGCTAACATTGTGGAGCTTCAATTTAAAAAATTGTCAAACTTTGATATCTGAGCTACATAGTAGTGTTCAAATGGACAAATAAACACCCTAGAATACAAAAGTTTGGAAAGTTACACTGCCAATGGCAAGTTATACATGAATAAAAATAAAACTCGCGGGGCGAGTGTTTAAACACGTAGGATTACAACACACGTAATCTATGGGAGGAAATGGGCAAGTGATATCTGGTCCAACTTACGATTTTCACGTTTTTTAAAGCACTAAATTAATCATTTTGAAATACAATGTTTTCAGGGCTTCATTTTAGACCTCATCAAAGACACTGGTAGCATGGGGAGATCATGCGCTCAGATTTATTTTAACTAGTGGTAAATGTTTAGCCAATACATATTAATCAGGGTTCCACACAAAATTGAAGAACAGATTTCCATGAGCTTTTCCATGACTGAAATTGCTAGCTTTCCATACTGTCCTTTCTGGCCATGGTATTCCAAAATTCAGACACGTTATTATTGCCTCCACCTCACCCCTCACAGCCCACAGCCATACACGTTCCACCCAACTATCTTAGCTACACAGGGTTCCCACAGAAATTGAAAACAGATTCCATGACTTTTTCCATGACTTTCACAAATTTTCCAAAATTCCTTGACTTTTCCCGCTGACTTTTCCATGACCCACAAATTTTTCCAGGATTTCCAATCGACTGTGGGAACCCATGTTATTAGAAACAAAGTGATGCTGCGTAAACTGTCTTGCCTAATAATGTAACATTTGACCTTTGAAGCTAACACTAACATGACGCGATCGCCCCTAAATTAACATTAAGCGTCCATCTATGGTCATGCTACCATCCAAGTTTGGTTAGAATACATGTAGGCTTATGGTTAGAAAGTAACCAACCCTGGTACAACAACTTGTTACGTAATTTTAACCATTTGACCTTAGAACTACATGTACATTACATGATTTTTTTTGAACCACCCAATTAATAACACTGAGGTCCCTGCAGGTTATTTCAAGTTTCATTACGCGTTTACAAACGGACAAAACGCATTAAGAACATCGCTTAACTGGATCCCTTTAGTTCTCTACACCCCAATGGCTCATAGCAACTTACACAAAATAACACACAAAATTAATTTTTAAACATCTATATTCTCATGTGATTTTTTTCTGGGGAGGAGTGTGGCGATACATCAAATTTCGCAAATTTAGAATACGTAGAACTAATACGTTAATGACATGATTGTGGGTATGTCTCCAACATTGGGCTCAAACTATTCTAGAATCAGTTATACTATACCAAGGATTCTGCAGTGAATAATCTTGTAGTCAAATGTTACTCATTCTAAAATAACTAATGTCAATACCCTTTGTGCAGCAAAATCTGTTATGAACGCTCTCTAATTTGCCTTCATAAATCTATTAAACATACTAAGTATGCTTCATGCCTTGATTCTCCTTAAGTAAACAAATTAGAGAAAAATCCTATCGCAGCTGGGAGATCTACTCAGCGGTGTAGAGTTTGGTAAGCTATTTTAAAGCCTCATTTGGTTCTTGAGAGCATTTTCAAGTTGTTCAGAACATTGTCTCTAACCTTATAATCTTGAAAGGGAAATTAATAAAAACATGGTTGCTGCACTTAAAATTTTGCAAATGTTCTACAGCTGTTACAAATTAATACATTTCATCTACTGGGCACACACAATGGTATAGCAGCATCGTCCAGAAAAAAAAAATGTCCTCACTCAATAAACAAAGAAAATTACTACAATCAAGAATATGAATAATTACCAAATCAAGTTTTATACTAAATGAAGTTTTACACTATTTAGTAAGCCCATTATAATTTTGTACGTTCTGTGAAAATTTAAAAGGTCTAGCTTCATTGGATTTTTGAATATAACAGGCTCTTATGTAACAGGCAGTGCTTCTGCACATTCCAAGTTTACTAAAAGAGAAATGCACACTTAACAGACATAGCCAATGCATTATTCTCAATGCTTCACTTTCATGTCAATGAGCTAGTCGGTTCCTTGTTGTTATTAAGCTAAGCGAAGAGTCCAAGTTCATTCACTTTCTATTAAAAATGAAAAATAATCAAAATTCAGTTCCACTGGTCATGTTTGCTTTCCGTAGGATTGTGTTCCATTTAAGTTTGTCCTTCAATGTCCAGCTAGTAAACCTTTAATTGTTCTCTTGCGTACATCCTTCAACCTGATTACCAAGTCAGGTGGATGCAATTGATGAATGCACTGGAAACTTGGAATGTGATTTGAAAAGACTGGCTGTTACATACAATGTAAGGACTGTGATTCAAAACAATGAAAGCGAGATCAAATGAATTTTCACGAATTACAAATAAAACAAGCTTTTAAACATGTAAACTTAATTGAGTTTTAAAACCAGATTTTGGTATTATTCTCTTGTTCTACGAAAGAGGGACCCATTTTTTTTGGGACATGCTCTAACGTAGACACATTTGTACTCCTTTCTTTCATCTTATGACAAATTCTACTCATTATACTCAACAAACACTAACATAGTGGAAGCATTGCTAAGACTTACTGAAGCACCAATCTAAAAAGAAGACTTACAACCTTCTGGCTTGGCCACCAGGTCTCTGTTTGATTTTTCTCTTTGTAAGTAGGATAACATGCAAAAAGGAAGTAGTGAAATTTCCGTAATTGTAATTAGGATTACCTGCAAAAAGGAAGTAAGGAAATTCTTATTGAAAGTAGGATAACCTGCAAAAAGGAAGTAAGTGAAATTCTTAACTGAAAGGATAACCTGCAAAAGGAAGTAAGTGAAATTCCTTAATTGTAAGTAGGATAAACCTGCAAAAAGGAAGTTAAGTGAAATTCCTTATTGAAAGTAGGATAACCCTGCAAAAAAGGAAGTAAAGTGAAAATTCCTTAAATTGTAAGTAGGATAACCTGTGCAAAAAGGAAGTAAGTTGAAATTTCCTAATTTGTAAGTAGGATAAGCTGTAGAAAGGAATTAAATAAGTGATATTCCTAATTGTAAGTAGGATAACCTGCCAAAAAAGGAAATAGTGAAATTCCTTGTAAGTAGGATGAAATCCTGCAAAAGGAAAGTAAAGTGAAATTTCTTTAATTGTAAGTAGATAACCTGCAAAAAGGAAGTAAAGTAAAGATTCCTTGTAAGTAGGATAACCTGCAAAAAGGAAGTAAGTGAAATTCCTTAATTGAAAGTAGGATAAACCTGCAAAAGGAATTAAGTGAAATTCCTTGTAAGTAGGATAACCTGCAAAAAGGAAGTAAGTGAAATTAATTAAAATTGTAAGTAGGATAACCTGGCAAAAAGGAAGTAAGTAAAATTCCTGTGTAGTAGGATAACCTGCAAAGGAAGGAAGATGAAATCCTTAATTGAAAGTAGGATAACCTGCAAAAAGGATTAAGCGAAATTCCTTGTAAGTAGGATAACCTGCAAAAAAGGAAGTAGCTAGATAAAAATAATCATATTTGGAGCTTTATTTAGTGGCTTAAGAGCAAAAAAAAGTTTAATTTAGCATCATAAATAACACCAACATTATTCTAAAAAAAATAACACAATAACTTTGCAGAGTACTTAGCAGGTGACATGTGTGCCGCATGTCCATACACTGATCACACTGTCGACGGCCTCAAGATCATGGTGGACCCCTCCCCCTCCCAGTTCAGTAAGGGTTAAAATTTTCAAATCATTGGGAGCAGTTTCAAACAAGTTGATGGATTCGAAACTATCTAGGAGTCAGATCACACAAATGGGAAGTGACGAGAACCAGTAACTGACGGACGAGATGACTGACCAGATGGACAACCTGAAACGGTGACATCTTCGACCCTTTCAGGCGGCCAGGAATAAAACTTTAAAAAGTGAAAGAGAGAGAGGGGAGTCACTACGCCAATATTTATAATCAACACACTTATTTACGATATCAGCGGTTTCCAAGCATTTCAAGAAAGACAAATTCCCTGATTTTTCCTCTGATGAAGTCTGAACAATTCCATGATAATTATTTCAAAAACTCTTTTCCAGTTTCAACATGTTTTCTATGTTGTTGCAGTGAAATATTTTGCAGTATACACTGTATGTAAAACGCAGCTAGTACTACAGGCGTTTCCCAGCATTTTCAAGAATAACAAAATCCCCTGATTTTTCCCTTGCGATTTGAGGCATTTTTATGCAAATTCCCACGACTTTTCCCTGACTGGAAAAAAGTAAACTAATTTTCCCTGATTTCCCCTTTCCCTGTGGCTGGGAAACCCTGGCATTGGATACCCACCTCCAATCCCCCAGTCGTATCTTCTTGAGTCCTCCGGTCCTTCACACGAAGTCTGGCTACAAAACACCCTTGCCTGTCTCAAGATGTACTGAAGAATACGGTAGAAGGGATGTGCTGTAGATGACTTTGCTGACAGTTCTTCTCTCCCATGGCTGGGGGAACTTCAGGGTCCCACACTCACCCACCCCTCCACCACGTCATCATCAAGGAGGATCACGATGTGACACTCTCGTTCTCCTTCTGAATAATATCAGATCAAATATAAAATAATATATAATGATATAACACAATACAGCTGATTATGTCCATCCAATTAGGCAATTTTAGTTGGTGAAATAAAAGCGCATATTTTGCACACTGTGTCCTATGTGTGTTCATCCTGGTAGTGGGGTGGCTTAGTGCAATTACCGTTATTTGTGGATATAAAGCACCATTTGGTACAGAGCTTTCCTTATAGAAATAACTTTTGAGTTTAGAAGGGTAACCACCAAACCGGGTTCGGATCAGGGTCAGTGGGGTATGTTGGGGATGACCCCCATCCCATGGATACAGGAAATGTGAAATTTCATGCACATTGTATCTATAATATATATGTAGCTGTTATGAATAGAAAATATAAACACAGAGACATTTTTTTATGAATGTATGAAATAACAGCAAGAAGGGGCCCCGGGTGTAACCCTAATCCTGCTAGCCACAG